>JAGVSQ010001154.1:0-31137 GCA_022683975.1 Rhyacophila evoluta | reverse complement strand
TTACGAGTAATTACGATAATAATAATTAATTCGTAATTTTCAAATCCACTTTTTACTGGGTTTTATTGCAGTTGAGAATGTATCTATCTTTGATTTTGATGTTAAATAGAAACTAGAATAAAACCTCATGTTTAGTTTAAATTTGACAAAAAGTGGACTTATTGTAGATAGGAACTATACGACTCAATATTGAATTCAGGATACTTAAGTGAAGAACATTTGCCTTCATAATTTTGTTTTAATTATATTTTTTTGGCATATATAAGTTGGGTTTAGTATTCAAGCACCATAGCATGTTACCGTTTATGTTTTGTAGAATAAAAATCAAGTTTCAAAAAACTTTTTTGAAAATTTTGTCGAATATTAATGGAATTATAAACTTTGATGCCGGAAAAAGAGGCAGTATGTATTTATTCTACAAAATTTATACACAAAAAAATTTTAAGCTTCCAAAACTGTGAGAAATTGGAAGCACTTTTAAACTCTTAACTATGGCTTTTTTATGTCAATGTTTTTGTTTAAATAGATTTCTGCCAAACATTTTATTCGTCGTCATATGAATGAATAATTTGCGTGATATGTCTCTAAAACACAATGCAAAACTTAGTCCAGTGCTTTAATTAATTCTACAGACTGGGATAGTATCCTGTAAATACAACTAAAAGTGATGAAGTATGGGCACTTTTTTTTTGAATTTGTGGATTCATGGCCAAGTATTCTTTATTTATAATTAACTTCACGATATTGTAAAATTCATAGTACGTAAAATACTAAAAATGATACAAAGCACGATATACTAATTGCATACAATGTGCTGAATTCTATAAATATTAAATTTACTAATTTAACGAAACATCTGACAAAAAAAATTAAATAATTAAGAATTTGAATTATGTATTGAGATATTACCATAGAAATCAACTTAACAGTAGCAAAAATAAACAAACAATATAACAAAATAAGCAAGAGTATATGACTTTTACTTAAATTTACTATCGGAACTAACCTATTGATAATAATTTAAAAAATACATTAATATTAATGTAGCGCTATTGTACTTATGGAATAGTTGAAGAGCCAGCGGCATTATGTAGGCGCTATCAAACTTTTCCGCTATGCCACTCGCAAACGAGATGCTACTAAACTGTCTTTTCTTCTTCTTCTACCACCTTTCTACTTCCTTTATTCCTTCTTTCATGTTCACTTTTCTCCCCATTCCTCTGCATGGGTAGATACGGCCAATAAATCTCGCAAAACTCCTGTCTTTTTATATCAGGCCTGGCGAACGCGGGCTCGCAAGAGAATTGGGGTCATGTTACGATTTTATCAGGAATAATATCATTTTGGAATTGTATGCGTTGTAAATCGTTAAAAAATGTGAGTAGTTTTGAGAAAAAACAACATAGTTTTGGACGGTGCGGTGATAAGCGGTAAAGATTTTTTTTTTCCAAACGGATAAAAAACATTTCCTGCTTAGAAAATGTGCTTGCTTTCGACATCGAGTGCAAATATAAACAAAAAAAAGTTATAGAATTATAAAATTATTTTAGTGAAAAGTTTTTATTCAACTCAGATCAGATTTGATGATTTTTTTTTTAGATGGGCCTCACATAATATTCATAGTATATATTAAAATTAACAGAGTTGTAAAGTGGGTTCTTTTGAATTTCTTGAAGGTTTTGAGTTCAATTTCCCGCGATGACCAAAAAACGATACGTATTATAATTAAATGAATACACTATGGTTAAACTTTGAACAGTTTTTTGGCTAGCAATATTGTTAATAAATGATCGTTCAACACAAACATTTGGTCTATGGAAGTACGAATGCTCATGCTCAGTATTTCCGTTGTAAAATGAATCTAAAAACATATATGCAATTATATTCGTTGTATTAATTAATATAATCTGTATATATAAATGAATAAATACCATTTATAAATCTATTAAAATAAAAGAAATGCTTCTCTGTGTTTATTGAATACTGTTAGTACTTTAGAAATTATTTAAAACTTATTCTTAAGCAAAATATTTACGTCTTAAATATTATTGACGCAATTTTATTTAAAACAAAAAGTTATTGTTTTATAGATACGAGTTACAATTAATGACCTATTTATAAAAACCGGCCTTTCGTGTAGTAAAAATGTTCAAAGGTGTATTAGTTTGGAAAGAACAATTGTTAAATATTCTCTTTGTCTGTTACAGCTTTATCTTGGGTCCAGATACAGATTCAAATCCAACATATTATGTGCTCATGAACAATGATTCTAAAGTGCAAGTTTTATAAATTGTATGCAGCTAACGATGTGGAAATGTAAATTTTCAAATAATTTTTAACATTGCATAATCGAATAGCGCACAGTTCAATGAAAGTATAGAATGATACAAACAAAGAGAAAAATATTCGATATAAACTTTTTCGTATAGAAAATGAACCGATTTTAAAAATAGCGGTGCGAATCGAATAAGCGACAAAGAGAAATGTTATCTAGTACAAAATTGATAACAGCTAATTTCGTAGAAATATCCGTAGGTGAATATTTAAAGTACCGGTGGATATCGAATGAAATACCCGAACGAGTTTCCAATACGGCGCTAAATTTTCACAAAAGTTGCACGGTGTAAATACATAGATACCATACACATAGTATGAAAGTTGTTGACAACCATTTATGCTTTAATTTTTATAACTTTCTTGTTATCATATTTTATCACATGTTATGTATGCCGTATGAAATGGCCAAGTAATAAGATTCTAAAATCCAGTTGGCTTACAAAAAAAGTAGGTGAAATCGAGACTGTCTTGAATACAACATTATTGGTGAACAATAAACGTTACTTTTACCGTTCGTCTCGAATCCAGAGTGCTTTGTAAATCGGTGACACAAACGTCCTATACCACCATAATATTTCTAACACCAAAACACCCGTAATAAATGGTTCAATGCTGTATCTCCTTTAAAAAAATTAGACTTTGTATAATTATTATTTATATCTTCCAAATTATGAGCAGCAATAGTTATGAATATTTATTTTTCTGACTAGAATATTGTAATTGTAAATAATATTGGAAATGAAAGTATTGCTGAGCATGCAAATATGACATGTATTTAATATAGCAACCACTACTTTTGTTGTTATTCGAAAATGAAAGTATTATAAAATTAAAATATCTCACATGGATGTAATGACAAATACTTTTCAGTTCTTAATAATAATTTGCGTTACTAATTAAAATTACTCTATTTCTACCAATGAAAGAACTAAATTAAAATTTCAACAAAATGAGCATAGGTGATATTTTGAAATACAATTAGACACCTAAGATTTTTGTTTTGAGTACGCATAACGAAACCAAAAAGTATCATAAAAAAATATTTATGATTTTTTTGCTATTAGTATAATATATATAATATATTTACAACATAGATGGCTACATACTTATAGTATTCAATTATAACGTTACCATACGTATTATCATATTAAAGTGAATTATTAACTTTATTTTACCATGTAATTTTACATCCGAGAGTTATTGGTACAAACTGGTACTTAATATTGTTTTCTATAAAGTATACTCTAGTAATTAATGGAAGTAGCTAATTTTCTGATTTGCAAACTAACATGTTGGCAATCGCTAATTTGCACTGTAGACACACATACATACATCCGATATCTGGATTTCTTTTTTCTCTATTTCCTTTTATCTCTTGTTCCCATGAAAGGATTTAGACCATGGCTTTATAATGGGTGATCGTGCAGCTTAAGCACATTGCCGTTCAAATCATTCGGATTGAAACTAGGACGGAATGTATAAATATAAATAAGGTATATCCCGTATAACTATATCTAATTATAAACATTTAAATCTAAGAGTTACAAAACGATAATTTTCAAGTTTATCGACCTGTATATAAAATTTTCCTTTAAAAACAAAATATCGATTTCAGTCAGTAAATAATCTAAAAGTAAATTGAATGCGATTTCGTTAGCAGCTGATATAATAAATAATTGGCTCAACACAACGCTCAGTAAATACAATATGTATCAAATATATATTTCATGGAAAACGATATTTTATGGTAGATCTTCAAAAATCTTAGAAAATCGAGCTGAAAATCATTTCAGTATATACTAAATCTAGAATTGAAATCTGGTACAAGTGAATATTAGGAACGTGTGAGAGTCGAAATCTTTTAGTGGACAGTGAATAAAAAGATTCAAAACGCTGATGAAAAATTCACTGTACAGTTTCATATATATCTTAATTGGTCATATTAAATATAATAATATATAATGTTTTTCTATAATTTGTATTTTAATGAATATAAATTAAATTTGAAAGTGGTTTAAACATTTTTATGCAAAAATCTCATCTTATATGCATTAAATAGTCTTTGAAATGTGTATTTCATTTTATGGTTTCCTACATAATATTGTGTTTTGTATACTGTTTTTTATAGCTTTAGATTAAAGTTTGAAAAAAAATTGGTTTTATTACTACTGATAAAAATTTTGCAGTCTTTGATGTATCAAACATTTTTTGAAATAATCATAAAGCAGGCGTTATATCTATCCAATTTTGAAAACGAATATTTTATCCCTCTCAATATTGAATGAATTATTACTAGGGAATTATTAATAATGATGGGTTCTAATCTCCCAATCCACTCCACGCAGTGATCATGGCTTTCAATATAAGTGAATAAGTAACAAGGGAAATAGTTACAAACCAGAATCAAAGTCAAGGAAAGCCTATTTCCGGCGCTAAGGACATTAGCAGATAGTGCCTATATGCAAGAACAGTATTCGGGGCATTTATCGATTTTGTAATCTAGCGTGCGGTTGTTTGTAAGTAGATCCAGATTAGATTTTATATAAGGATGCTCGAAAAGTAGAGTAATTGCATATGAAGTCTCTTCATATCGCTTAAAATATGTTATATTATAGAAGTGAATATTTTTTTATTCACTAAAATACATATAAAATAGTTGTCTGGCTTCACTATTTTAAATTTACAATACATATTTTAGGTTATGCAGCTAATAAACAAATGCGCTTTCAATTTACTAGATATGGAAGATACTGGTTAATGTCTTACTGACTGTATTCATATAATTTTTTTAAATGCAAGTTGGCTGACCTGCCAAATAATAATATGCAAATAAATCGTATATTTTATAATTATTATTATAACCTGAAAAAAGAACAATAAATATAGAAACATTCATTTATGATACCGGGAATAAATGATTTAGTATAATTAATTGTAAATAATGGTTTTGAAAAAACTGTTATACTGATTTTTGGCCACGCAATATATTATATATAAAATTTCATAATATTCCGTTAAAAAAACATTCCGATAAATTTTAAAATCAATTCAATCAATCATTTTTTTTTTTGTTATTTTCAGGATAACTCATCGATTTATTATTTTTGACATTAATAATTATACATAGTGTGTAACAATAAGTAAGAGCGTGAGAGTAAGAAAATGAGGCGGTTTTGTCATCTGTTCTAAATATACTCAATTGTATCAAAACTATCTATTAAAGTTGGATGGTTATTCCTGTATATATTTAGTGGTAATATTAAGAGATTGCTATAAAAATTATAGACATAAATCAACAATATTTCAGGATTTATTTTTGTATGATATCTGTTTCGTCAATTTTGTCACATTTTTTTGTCTCATATTTATTAGCAAACATCCTGTATACATCTGGTACACACGTGCAAGAAGCTAGAGAAAACTTTCAGTATTTCCTGAAAAGCCACCGCGTTTTTCCACACTAATGCCTTGTCCGATCGTTGTTTTTCTTTTTTCGATCGATTCCGGTTTTCTTACAAAACCTTTTTCGAAATAATTAGATAACCCAAATGGTTTATAGGGACCGCAATGGAAGCAGGGAGGCCAAACCCTTTTATGACGTCATAAATGCCTACTTTCAAGGGGTCGGCGAAGATTTTGGGTAGTCTTATGACGTACTCAGATGTATAGAGAGTAACGGAATGATTAGGTTATGAAATATTAAAACGGCATCACAGTGGTGTAATATCATTGACGCAGAGTTATAAAGACATGAAAAAAATGATCCAAGCATTGCTTTAATCTGAATTATAATATTATACACATGGAGTATATGAAATAAAATGATCCGTTATATCTAATATTAGGTTTATACACAATATTGCTAGAGCTTAAATCATATTAGCTAACAATATTAAATATATACATGAATGCTCATTCTCAAAACGTTTTTGTTTTGAAAAAGCTTTTAATGGTTTTATTTTAGTTATATCAATAGTGTGATAAAGTATTGAAAAAAATGGTATAATAAGTTTACTTACCAAGCACAGTCGTTGTAATTAATTTAATAATTATTTCGAATCAAAATTATCATTTCTAATCGAACTAAAAATATTTTGTAAAGATTTAAAAAAAATCGTTTACAGAACTTATTTATCATTTATTCAAAGTGGTCATTAAATTTTCCATTTTTCCAAATTATTGTAATAAGTGGCTTCTGTTAGCTTTTCATGAAATATTGAGTATATTTTTATATGTATCTGCAAATTATGAAAACTTTGGAGATTGGTTTTCTTGAAGATTGAGACAAACGAGTATTACATTTTTTTCATGTAACTAGGATGACAGCTTATTTATGGAGGTGACGTTTTTAAATTATGTTTAATTTTTCTTCACATATAAAAAAATTCGTTAGGGGTTTGTAAAATAACATGATTGTTCTCGGATTTATACTATCCATATTTTTACCGTTAAGAAACGAGTGTGGTGGCGCTTTCTAGTTGTATTTCAAATACACACGCCGCTCTTTCAATCTCTTACATTTTGTAATACCATCAGTGTTTATTCATTTTATTTATTACGAAACAACTCATTCGTTCAACAGTGATTTAAAATTTAAATTGAACATTAAAGCAATAAATAATATATTACACTAATAAACAGACGTAATAGCATTTATGTGAAATTCCAGTGGCGTAACAGTAAACAATAAATACTGAATGATGTAAAGTAACAAATATAATTATATCAGATAAATAATTTCCAGACGCAGTAATTGTTTTTAATTTTGTATTTATTTTTCACGAATCCACAAATATTGCAATACCACATATTTATATTGTTATTTACAGATACAGACATTGTTACTATAAGATATGTACGGACTTAAGACTAATTGTAAAGTTGGGTATAAAAATTTGCTTGAAAATTTCAAACCTGCTGAAATAAGTTTCAATTCATCTATATTAACTTAATAACTTAAAATAAAAATGAAAAAAATACGAAATTTTCATATTTTAAAAGCTTTCGTAAAATTATGTATACAACACTATCGTAACTGTTTAGTAAGTAGTAGTGAGTAGTAAACTATAGCATTCAGTATATCAAAGCCACACACTGTCTCACTTCATCATTCGTGTCAGGGCGGTATTGGGTATACGAAAACATTTCTTTAAAGTGTACTTTATTGTACATATAGATGTAGGTACAAAGAAGGTATGAAGTGCAAACAAACCCCTCACCAACCTATAATGGCGGTCTCTTTATTCGCATTGTAGTACTTTGGCATGACAATGAAACTTACAAGAGCAGTTTCTGTATATATTGTTGTTATTCGACTTTGCGAAATGGCACTATTTGTATGGGGAAGTTTTGAAGATTTCAACAACTTGTAAAGTTTTGCTTCCACTATTTCCTGTACTTATATTATGTATGTTTCGTTTGTTTTACAATCGCTTTGGAGTGGCATAGGTATCTAAATTTCAGAGATTTTAAAATAGTTATAAATATTTAAATATATGCTTGAATGCATATACGATTCAAATACAAATAATGTTATAGTAAGAATAAGCACATTTCATAAATATATATTTTAAAAAACTAATATTCTTGATTAATAACGCTTCTTCAAAGGTGTTTTAAATAGATAAATAACTATTTTGATTTGGCGTTAATTTATGAATATTTTTTAATTATAATTACTTAACATATTTTTGTACAAAATACACATTTACCGCATAAAATAATTCGAAAATAAAACTGTTTAAATAAACATTCTACTACAGTTTTTTTCATGTTATCCAATTTTAATCATAATAATCTGAAATAACAGTTGTAATACTAACCATGACTTTCAGACAATTAAAGCTTACATATGAAATAATTAACAAAACATAATTACACAAAACCAATTAGGTTTTGTTTATAAAATAATTACAACGTATTCTATAATTTGATTACTTTTTATAAAAGTTGAATTCTATATAAATTTCGAAATAACAAAATCATATTTTGATTAGTAGCATTGTACAGTATATAAAAAATATTGTGAGATATTATTTTGTGTTATTTTGATATGTGAAACTAATACAAATATTTTTATTTAGATCCAAAGTCAACTTTCGATAAAACGTTCATTCATTTACACTTGGGGCAAAGTATTTTAGATATAATAATATGATACATTATTTATTTACGACATGTTAACCTTATTCAAAGACTATAGTCATTTATCATGTACCTAAATCTCGTTTCACGCAAAAAATGTATTAAATTAGAAAAATTGTAACTAATAATATAGGATTGTTACTAACTAGTTAGTATGTATGTTTTAATTACAGTAGTTTGAACATTTACACATTGTATAAAATGTTAATTAAAAATAATTTGAATAACAGTTCATTTAAGACTTATATTGAGCACATAAAAAACCAATACCCTAACACACATAAAGAAAGCCTGTGAAGAAACCAGTGTAGAGGATTTCTCGCTTAAAAAGTTTTACAAGCAACGTGTGTTATACTGAACGTTCTCCAACTTTGGTTTATTTGATTTTCGCAAATCAAGAGAGTTGGATTTACAGTACACTTTCTAAGATGAATCACACAATATTTACAACAAACGTAACACTCGATTTTCAAAACAATTCACGACTTCGTTATAAACAATACTTGTTTAATAAAGTCGCACACTATAATATGGTAAATATAGTTATAAGTGATCCAAACATTTACATTTAAACTCGATTAGTTCCATTCATAGTGGGAAAAAAATAGTCTGGATAAATTTACCTAAAGCATACAATTGTTTAAGTAATCAGTTTGTTCAAAAAGTCAGACATTATTTGTTAGTAGACATAATTTTTGACAAATCTATGGATGTAGTTTCAAAATAGAATTTTTTGTAATCAAAATTTTACTAATTTTGATACAAAGATAATGGTCAAATAAAATAAAGGTATAATATTGTGAACATCTATGCCCCGGATTCAAATAAACAAATATATATATTGATTGAGTTTCTTCACTAAGCAAGCCGAATTTGAATTTTGAACTATTATCAAGTATAGTAAAGATTTATCAATAACGATATAGTTGATAATAAAATAACACCAGAAAAAGTTATCTTAGCGATTTATGTAACTTAATTTCCGTGTTTTTTTCTGTTTTAATGTTTTTTTTTTATCTTGTTACAGGTAAGCTACGCGTCGCTATAATTCTCTAAGCAGTACGAATTACAACGTCTGCTGACCGGCAAATAAAGACAAAAATATTTAAGACAAAGTATGATATGATTAGTGTCATTTCTAAAAAAATACTATGCTTATGACACGTATACACAGATATGTGAAATCCGATCGGTAAGTGCGCTCTTATGAATTGCTTGTCATCTAGGATTACGATTTCAAGTTCCGTATAAACAGTATAAAATTAACATAAATGTTACATACGCATGCAAATCTAATGAATTGCATAGTTTGCTGACAGTCAATCCTCTCAAAAATCTTGGATAATTGAAATAATTAGATTAAAAATATGTATGTCCTCCACATTTGATAATATTATTGAAAGCATACCTGGTTTACTTACCTGGTTATTCTATATTTTTAAAAAGTTTTTTATTTTTAAATATTTTAAAATCAAGTCTTAAATAAATTAGTATATTTAATCGGTGTATTATAAATTTATCAGTATAATACTAATAATATGATTTTTAACCATAAAAAATGTAAATAGACGCCAAAAATATTAGTTTTAACATATTTTTTTTTTAAAGATTTTTTCAACTGTACAAGTATAATATTAAGTTTTAATAATCGCAAAAATAGTATCATAATTAAAATATCTATTAAAAACCTTATTTCAATAGATTGATTATTAATATATGTAAAAAATATAGATGTGCATTCTGTAGTAGTTAATCCTTGCTTAACTGATTAATTAAACAAAAACGAACAATATTAATTATCGTGACGATCCTTTCTCAACAGCTTTTACATAAATAAACTTTAATACTCGCAAAACAAAATCTGTTTTTGCAGAGTTATAATTTCTGTGTTCGTCAGATTTAGGATTTCGAGTGTCTCACCAATTTTGAGATTAAAAACAGATGTTTTAGCTACTAAGCCGTGGCCAAGAAAACAAATAATGCTGAATAAATCGATTAACTCTTATCTCCTTGAAAAACACGCCTGCTACTTAAGCTACACGGAAAAGGTGTAACTTTTTGTATGGCAGGTGTTTTTAACAATTTAAAGATTACATTTTTTTTTTTACTTTTATTTTACTGCATCACTTTTTTGTGAAATTTTTGGTTACCACCTTACTAACATTCCAATTATTGACATATATTATTAATTTTAATGGCCAACTAAATAATTAAAAATTACAGTTGTTTTACTTATTTTTAAAACTTAATAGTGAAGTAAATCAACATAATAATTTTGAGAGAAAAGTCTTTCATATCGCGTTGCCTCCTTACAGCTTAGCATTAATTTTAATGGGTGGGTGGGCAAAAACTTTTCTACAAATATAAAAAATCAATGAATGCAAATTTCGTTGTAAATTTTACTTAAAATTATTTATATTTTTAAGAGCATATGAGGTAAGCGGTATAAACGTTCAAGATTACACACGGATGTCACTGTTTATAAAAAATCATCTCTAAGCAATAAACACATTTTTTCTGCTTAGAATTAGAAAGTTTGAATTGTATTGTCGAATAATATTTAATAAGCTATTATTACTTGCTTTATCGTATAAAAATATGTAGAAACTAAATATTTATTCAAAATAGTAACGTATCCATTCAAAAATATTTTTGAACCAACAGAATTATTATTTAATGCCATGGATTTAACAACCGTGAATTATTTATTATCAGCCACGTATAACCACTTTTGCAAATAATTATGTGTTATGTGTTTGTCGGCATTTATTTCATAAAAAAATACAGTTAAAAATTACTACTCAGAATTTTCAACATTCTATTGAATACATAGATCCTCCAATAAATCCATTCACAGCTAACGCTAGCGATTGTGTTCTACATGCGATTCATTTAGTTTTATGGTCGCATTACTAGTTAGTACAATAACCTCTTGAGGAAAAAAAGTCGAATAAAACACTCCATAGAGAAAAGTTGAGAGGTTTTCATAGCAGTGGGTGGACCCTTACACCTGATTGAAGGGAAATTGGCAATGTCTGGAATGTTGAGACGTTTTTCAATCCAAATTATACCAGATTGACGACATCCAGCCTTGACACGCCCACACAGATTATATATATATATATTTCTCAAACAAAATTTTTCCGTAAGTTATGTAGTTTAAGAACTATATAGAAGTATTCTTCAAATCATTCAAACTATTATGCTCTAACGATGGTAAAAAAAATCTTAATTGTGCTGGTTTTATTCTTTTAAATTTGGTACGTTGCCAAATATTTCACTAGTGAAAATTTGATAATTTATTTGGAAGCCTTTACAAATTTGATATGTGGTAAATATCGAATTATTTTCTGAAAGAGCTGATAATTAAATAAAAATCTAATTTGAGAAATATTACGTGGAATTTTGTTCATCTCTAACAAAATTCTTTTGTTTGTTTACCTCACTAAAAAAAAAGTAAACGTACATTTTTGTTGAATATTAAAAATTATTTACTATTCATACAACTTTAAATTTTCTCATGATTAAGGTTTTGTTTTTCGATTTATTTTTCAACTGTGTGAGTTGGAATATTAAGCTAAGAAAAATATATACCCGATACTTATACGTATATCAATAAAGATACGCATTGTCGAATTATCGTCTTATATTTAAAATGGTTGGAAGAAAACAGACACTCTAGTGAGTTTATTAATAATCCTTAAAACAATTCACCTAAAATATTTGTCAAATTAAATATAAATCTCACACATTTATGGATTTTCTACTGATCAAACAATGTAAAACGTGTATCAATAAAACTTTCATTATTGATCAAATACTAAAACATCAAAAGCCTTCCAGTAAGTTTTTATTATTTAACAGAAAATAATTCAAGAGAAATCCCTTGAAAATTTCACGGTGAAGTTTTTACATCTCCGCGTAAAACAATCATTAACATATAATTGTTCAATTCAACATGCCCAAGTCTATAATAACATCGATTTGATTACATTTAATGATATTTGATAATATTTTTAAATTATACTGTTTTACAAATTTAAATTATTATGTTAATTAAAAAAAATACCAGATTCTATACTATTCTATTAAAAATATAATCAATCAGTTGGCACGGTATTCAATAGACGTGGTTCATATAATTATATTGTTTATATTCAATTAAAGGTGTGGATAATGTAAACATGGCCCATTTATTTTCATCTAAAGACCCTTCATATTTGTATCGAAGGGTTGTCAGTGATTCAATTGACATTGAGAAATTTAGCGATAAGGCTTTTGAAAAGGCGGGGGCCTTGTGTTTGAAAGGTAGGCCTATTGTATAGTAACAGTTGCCAGGTTGAAACAACCATTTTTAATTTACTACTTACTACTTTTATCAACATGATTTTCAAATATATATATATAATTATGTTTGCAGTGATGATGCTATTGATATTATACTGGTAAATTTAGTTTTAGATTTTACTCAATAAAATCTATTATATATTTAAAAACTACTGTGTAAGTGTGATTATTAATATTAAAATTCTTAAAATGCCAAAGAAGTTTTCTAAAACCATTTTTATCCAATAGATTTTGAATGAAATTTTCTATAAAATAATACAGCTCAAAAACTAATATATTCTATGCGTGAGTGTTGTATGTGTATAAATATGAGTGCTTATATTTTTATTGTTTGTGAATTAAATTGACCAAATGTATTGAAATAAGTACATTTTTGGAATTACACCATTATAACTATTGGCTCCACCCAGAAAATGTTTCAAAATCCGACCTTATCACTGCCTTATTTTTTAGGATAAGATGTGTTTCTTTGTATACATTTTAGTGATTTTATTATTTCAGCTTATTAAATAATAATAATTCAATTGCTGAACGCTAATTATCTAAATGAGTAAACAAGTTTAATTTTTACCGAACGATCACTATATAGTACGTATATTACCAAATATAACTTCTGCACTACTTAGAATCTTCATCCAATACCAGTTTTGATATCTTATATTTCTTATAAACATAAGAATCACGTTATAATTATCTTTTTTAGGTTGCAACTCTTGCTGTTTTGTTTATTTTGCATTTTTTTTTACTCCGAAGAAATGCGTTTACCAACAATATTTTTTCTTTTGATTATCAGCACTACTTGTGATATGAACTTTTTCTTGTGCTTGCATATCATAATATATCCAGTTAGTTGGAATAATATTTGATTATCTAGTATATTTATGAATAGTAAAAACTAGTGATGACATTTTTTTTACCTGAGTATTTTGTAAAAAAAAGGAATTTCATTTTTAGATTCTAAATAAATACACCCAAAACAAAAACTAGTTAATTGCTTATGCAGTATGATAATTAGTTTAACAGGTGAGTATATTTTATTTTCAATAATAGTGTAGAAACTAAAGTTGTTAAAAGTGATTATTGATGATAGATTTTCATTTCGGAAATACACTTTTAAATTAGTTGTCTTGGTAACAAAAGGTGTGGAATTCCGTCGGCATAGTTTGTGCGTGCTTCCATTGTGCGCGAAGGTTGGTCGTAAAACGGGCGGCGAATGCAAAATTGGATCACGTACGAAGCACCCGAATTAAAAGCTAACAGGCTTCGAACCCTAAGACGCTACTCTCCAAAATGCTTAAGAACAAGTGACGGTTAACCAGTTACATTTTTAAATAAAACTCCTCATATTGATATAGTTAATTTATAATATTAGGTTTAAATTAATTTAACAGCATACAGTCAAACTGATGTTTTGTATAAACAAGATCATAAATTTACTTTTTTATTATTTACCAGTTACTTAGACAAATTGTGCAACGCTTGTACTGAAACTGTCAATCAACATAATATTTAATTAGAAAAGAATTGTAATATTTAAACAGTAATATATAGTATAGTATAACATAACGATATTTTATGTCAAATATTTATTAAAATTATGTTACAATACACGAAAATTTCATCTCAATTAAATCACAAATTTTATCTTCTCGGTCAAATATTGATGTATTGTTAAAGTTTGATTTAATTATGTTTTATGTATCTTTTATCGTACTCATAATGGCGGTATGGAATATTTTACTCTTTTATAAATATTAACGTATTAAACAATAGGATCATCACGTTTATGAAGTAGTCCTGAAGAATTATTAAGATAACTGTTGTAAAAAAATTTCAGATATACATATCATTTCACATACATATTTGGTGGTATTGTGCGACAAGTGGTTAGAAGATGTTCGAAACGGGAGGATTTTTAATAAATCTACCTTAAAAATTGCGTATCTTTTACCGTGTTTTTGTATTTTGTCAGCCATGCGCCGGAAGTGAAAAGGTTCTTCATCGCGTAGTTCGTATAGAAGATTGCGGTAACAAAGGTGTTCTGTGTATGTGTGTTTTACGGAAGAAAAGGTGTGGGGCTGATTTAGTTTTGAGGAACGCTTTTCTTTAACTGCTAACTGGTCAATTAGGATATCCAGAGAAATAGCGCAAAAAGTAATAGGTAAGAAAATGTAATGGAAGTTTTTGGACGTTCATAGGAAATATACGTAATTAAACCCCTCAAACTTATGCAAGTGTTAAATTGGTTGCGAAAGCACACGTTGTATTTCTCATCGTTTCTTTTTCACCCAACTCTTAAATATTTGGATTTTTTCGAATATTTAAATATTTGAAAAACAGATATTTTATGGATATTTCTTTCTTTTGATAGAAAAATAAAAAAAATATTATAAACTGGGGTACAAATGAAAACGTTTATATTATCTTTATCTTCTATCTGGTTAAAAATGAGTCTAAATTTATTTCATAAATAATGGCAGTTTCATTGAAAGACTTCCGCAGAATATGTATTATTATGCTTAAAATTACTAGACTCAATGTATCATTTTCCAATTTTATTCTTTAATGTTTTGAGCGCAGGTATTTTTATTTCTTCGTGGAAATGTTTTCAGCTTGCAATCTCAAATGACGTTAATCTCCCAATGAAATAAATAAATTATTCAATATCTATCACAATCACATTTTCATTTTATTAGACTATCAATTTGAATCCAACGTACTTAATATCTATATCGATTACAATTAGAATAATTAAATGGTAATAGATGACCCAGTCACCGGAACATTACTTTTTATTTGATATTTTGGTTAATCATATCCGTCTGGAATATTTAAAGCTTAATTGTCTCTTCAGTATGACGTTTGACTTTGGCGTACTGTTTTATGAATTGTATAATTTAAAAACAGACTTTGAATAGAAAATTTTCAGTATAACTTAATTGGAGTATATTCGATTGTTTTAATATCAAAGAGTTTTTTTGTTTCAGTCTTAGAAGCTTTTTTTATAACTAAGAATTGTATCAAAAGTAGCCAGATGCTATTATTATTATTAGATAGAGAGTAAATTTTTGTTGATTTTTGTTACCAGTAACAACTAGTATATTAAACTTTTCCATATTTCTGCATTTTTCATTTATAGAAATTTATTTTTCACTATCAACACGCTGTCGTATTTTTTAAATAACTGAGATCAACTAGTTATCCTATCATCGTATATGCTTCTATAAGCTAGTAAATTTATACATATAGAAACTAATAAGAGCTATTATATTTTAAATAAGAAAAATATTTTATATTACGACGTAAGAAACAGCAGGTTTGCTTGTCGGGAATACAGTCGATTTATTAAATTAAATTATTCTCAAGTCATTTAAAAAAAATATTGATCGAGTAAGGCGGATACAAAATTAAAACCTTATTTGACATATTATATTTTCAGTTGTTCATTAAAGTAATCGTTGAAAATTGTGAAAGAAGTTCCTTAACAGGTGATCAATCTCGACTAGTAACTTATTTAATTTTTGTAAATTTAGTAAAAAAAATTCGCCCTTGAACTGAACACAACTTTTGATATTTGATTGAATTCGATTTGAATATAATTATATGTACAACTTAAGAGATGGATTTGCTTTACAATAAAATATTACAGAAGCAGACTATTCCGCATCTCGTTTAATTCTGGCAATGGAAATCCTTTCGGACACCAAAAACCTTCTTCATTCACTGACAAATAGTTTTCTATTCACTCGAATTTCGTTTAAATAAATATCTATTTCCAACAATGCTTTTCCGAGCCATTGATACAACATACAGAGGTACGTTCTAGCTACACCTTCCAATAGAATTTCCTTTCTTGTAATTTTCTTTCAAATCCCAACAGATTTGGCCCTTAAGGTGCAATAAAAATAAGGGAAACTCCGGAATCGATTGCGTGGTCATCGGATACAGTAAAGATGGAGACCAGGACTAGACTTTTTTCAAACAGACACATATACATATCAATTAATACGTAAGGCCTGATTCAGTGAAGTTCATTATTATGTTTTAATGAATAAAAAAATATGAATAAAATTTTAAATGTAATTCATTATTTTACTGTTATCGCATATATGTATAATTTAGTAGTAATCTACCATAAAAAATATGGTATCTCATAATGTTCAGTGCAATATATAATATATTTAAAAAATCATCAAAACTTTGAAAGTTGTAGCCAAAAATTAGTTTTCATTACAACATCGTCTACTTGTGTATAATATTGCTTTATATATAAAGAGTTTTTATTTGTATGCTTAGCCTAGAACTGAACATAGATACTGTTTCTGATATTCAATGGTGAGAGGTCATATAATATAAGAATTAAACTTTTGGGACACAGGTATACATGTTTATTTTATTTCAGATATTTAAATACTTTTGAGGATATAAGATAATTCATTTTTACTAATTTCGAAATATTTTTTTAATTAAATTTAATTTAATAGAATTTTTGAGATCTTTTTAATACCAGTTATAATATTTTTAGATAATATCCATAATTTGAACCAGTCTCGCAGTACATTCAATTTTTATTCATTGGAATCTTATCCTCGTATACAAAACAAATAACCTAATAAAAATTGAAGATCAATATATGAAGTGTGAATTAAAATTCTAAATGTGTAGAGAAAACAAAAAAAAAAAAAAACAAATTGTTTTCATTTTATTTCCTCTCGTTCCATTGACGGCGGAAGTCTTCGACTTTTCAAGTAGGTTCAGAGGCCCAATAATACTAAAAAGTATCACCGTTCCGTGCCACGAATGCCACACAAATTGTTTTTAATATTTAAACAGGCACGTCACTGTATGTTTTTGCGTTTTTTTAGTTTGGGGACTTGGTGAGAATTTTTCGAGTATTTGAATGTGATGTAAGAATACATTCCGAAAGTTTGTTCATACTTACAGAATTCTCTTATATTAGATATTCAGTAAAAGACAAAATAAATAATGTAAAAAGTTTGGGCTCTTAGTCTAATTGCGTGTTTCATCTCGGTGTCTGTAACGTTAAATTGCAAAAAAAACTACCCGATAAAAAAACACTACGTTAATGTATTATTAGATTAATTTGAGCTTTCTGCCGAAAAAATAAATAGCAATTGTATTGTGAAAGACGTCTCATTTTAATAAATAAATTAATTAAAATTATAAATATCACTAGCTTATATCTATGCAATACATTTATTTAATCATGCAGTAACATAAACAATTGTATATGTATGCTTTCTTAAGCGAAAATAACGATTAATATATTATTTTATAAAAATAATTTTTGATGTTATTTTTTTAACTATTTAAAAAATACACATATGATACAAAATAATATATATCTACTGCAAAATAATTACCAGGTGATTTATAAAAAGTAATATAAAACGATAATTTATAAGCAGAATATAAACCTGACTTATTTTTTGTAGCACCTTTTCATCTACGTAGTTGCATAAAAATTAAACGAAATCTGAGACGAGAATTTCCAATTATATATAAGGTTGTAATATACTGACAAAAATTCCATGATAAACAATTTATCAAGATATATCTTTACATATTGAAAATTCCATATTCAGAACATATATGATAAACAGCGTAGTAGGTATGTGTTTAAAAAATGAAATACTCACCGTGTATGCACAACGATATTAAAAATTGAAGTATATTACTATAATATATGTTTTTTTTTTATAAATTGATAGATGCGTATAGTTTTGGTATTTTTAAATAAAAAAAACCATCATAAATTTGGTGTGGCAATAAATTGTTTATGAGAACTAGTATAAATATTGTATTATGTATACAAAAATGTTTGTTTTGAACTATACTCTATGGAGGGTTTAAAAATGCAGCACCGGGTTTCAAACGCAATAAAAGATTTTGTCAACTGCTTTGCAGTAAAAGCCTGCATATTTTATTACAACTGTATAGATGGAGATATATTTATTTATTCAGTAAATATATTTTTTTAAAGTTTCATTGAAAATTAGCTTCATATAATATATGTATAGAAAATTATAATAGACATATGACTCTATTTAATTTTAACAGAAATTCATTGTTATTAAAACCGAATATCTTATTTCTCTGGTCCGATCGCTCATTTGATAAATATAATCTTCATTAAGAAAATATGATTCTACTATGGTTTTGCTCATCCGTTGTATAAACATTATGACAGCTGTCTCATTTTTACAATATTGTGAATTCTATTCACACAATAATTTGAGCTTCCATAGAAAATATATTGAATTTTTATAATAATTTGTATCTGAAAATGTATCAAATTTAGAAATAAATTATAACTGTATACGTAAATATACTATAATTTGATAATACTATTTTTAAAGATGTCATAAAACATAGCCTGTGATTTTCTTTTTTCTTCTCACGTACGATATTTTTTTATTCATATAATATATATAGAGAGGAATTATAGATGAAATATCATAATAAATTGCGTAAAACAAGTATCCGTTGATCGGTCGTTGATGATTTATTTGTAAGTGAAAAACACCACATAATGTTAAGATTTTTTGATTTATTCTAATCACAAAAATTAAGAGTAAACAATAATGTAACTTCAACGTATATCATATAGATTTATGAGTGCAGAGAGTTATGATTTTTATCAGGAATATAGTAAAATTCACGTTTTGTACATATGAGTAATGTAATACAATATTATACAGTGCCCGTATATATGATATATTACAACATGCGAATATATATTATGAAAAGAATCAAGTGGGTACCTAACTTACTTATCCCAAACATTTCATATTGACATTCTGAATAGTAAATATAACATCGTTTCCCTCACATGAATACAAAATCACTAAAATCTCCCTCTGTTTGCCTTTTTCCATTTATATATGTGTATAATCATACATTCTTTTCAGAGCGCGATGTTATTTAACATTGAAAAGAATAACCATGCGTGAAAGATGGTAATTAAAATAAATATTTCTATTACATTACCAAATTATTGAATATATTATAAAAACAAATGGGTTTGATTCAGTAAAAAATCTACCATAGATTATAATCTGAAATCAAGATAATAATCATAAGCTTTGTGTTCATACAGATTGCAAATGATTTTTTTTTTAAATTTTACTTCGACATTAATGTCCTTTATAATGAAATTTACATAATATTGTATATTTACACATAAATATTCGTGTGATATGAAGTTCCACAGATCTGAGTCTTACTATAAAAGTCAAAATTTTCTCTATTTAATGTTGTTATATTATTGGAAACCGTAACTCAAAATATCCTATATGGCAAAATACTGGAAATAACGATTTATTTACAACTTTTCTTATATACAAAATACAGTGGCAAGTTAACTAAGATGTAGTATGAAATTAAAACTATTCTAGACTTTCTTTTACATAAATTAAGATTAAATATATCTAGTTTTCAATACAAATGAACCAATTAGTTGAATTTATTAAAGAGCTTTTTGTTTCCTCGCAAACAAAACACACGTTGAATTTTAAAAGCAATCTTTTTCGTTTAAATAAATATATATAACGCATGCACAACAGTTTTGACTTGGTTTCAAGCACAGTTATAATATGCAATTAGTTTACAGTTGAAAAACTTTATTTAGTATATAACCATATATACGATATTCAAATTAGTTTTGACTTTTTTGAAACGTGAAAATTATAATCCATTGACGTATTTTCATGACTCTGTGTGTTTAGTGAAATATTTTATAATATTCAATGTGTTTTCGGTTACCAAAACCCGGTCTCATGTGTTAAAAAACTCGAACTGAATTATCGTTTTGTTAGTAAAATCTGTCTGTAACTAAAGTGACATTTCAATTTTTGTAGCCGCATAACACTCAATGTGTTAAATGCATATTTAGGATATCCAAGAAACAGGGTGATTAGCTGAGGACCAATAATTCTCATGGGAACAATTTTAATTATTGTAGAAGTATATACTATTGTATATGCGTCATAGTATCTTGGAGTGGACGTGATTTAAAAATAGTCGACGGAATAAATATGGGGATTGAAAGTATCCGATTACCGTTGACGCTTTACACACCAACAGATTTGGGTTATTTTTTTTTCATTCATACGGACAGATAAATTAGACACATGCGGATGTGTATCATATTTTATTTTACGTATTTTTTTATGACACCAGTTTAACTGATTCTTTTTTGTGGATATGTTTACAGTTAATACCGGTATTCGGGTCTTATTCTCACATTTGAAAAGTATATAATTATTTTTGAATTTATATTCTGCTTTATCATATTTGTATTAAAAAGACTTATTGAATACACTAAAATAAAAGTAAAATTTACAATGAATTTATTTTCATTCAAATCATTAAGTTTCCACTAGAAATATATTACGATATCAAATTCTGATGTTAACGTACTTTTCATTTATTTTTTGCTATATATTCGCCTTATTAAAATGCATTTTTATTATTGATAACAGATTAAATAAAAATTCACTTACAATTAAACTAATCAACAATTTTTAAGGTATTAAATCAATGTTTCTTTTTAATATATTATATGTTGTGAGCTTGCCGCGACAACCCCTGTCATGTGGAGATTCTGTATTCAGTTGTTGAAGTCATACGTGTCCAGACTGCTACGTCTGTTTTGCACTGGACAAATAATGCAAGCCTTTTCGAAAACTCTCCGAAGGAAATTTTCTAAATTGCTATGCGACGACGATGTTAGCCGTGTACATTAGACATATTTGATATATATTACATATACATACAATACTTTACAATTATTTATTCATCTATTCGTCTCTATTATTATAACTGAAGTTATTTCATGACTAATAAAATAAGATTAACTTTGCAAATAGCCCACATTAAAAAAAATGTTATATTTTATTCACTTGTTTCAAGTTGATAAAAAACATAGCCACCAGCCGATAATTTGAATTAAAATAATAATCCAAGTACAATTTGAATTCTTTTATAATAAGAATACCAAAAAATAAAATGCCAGTTATCGCTTGTTGTCTGTTATCATTCTTATTTGGCAGTTTATGACCAGTAGAGTAGTGAACCAAGTAGTGCTAACATGATCTTTACGCCACACCCAGTCTGAAAATATTTTGCTTATTTTTCACTCGATAGTTAAGTGAGAATTTTTTGTTACAAAGTAATGAGTCTTATCGAATATTTTTTACATCGTAATATTCACTATTTTTAGTGGTTGATACATTTTTGACACAATAATTTTAAAAGACAATAGCATACCATCAAAATATTATTCACACACTATATTGAGCCCATGTGTAGTACAATTTTGGAAACATAATGTAACCTAAATGCATTTCAATCAAAACTATAAGGGAGTTTGTTTGACAACTTACAAAACCATACAAAAATATATACATTTCCCAGCTTTTAAATGAAGTAGGTGATGAAAGTCTATTATATTTATTTACTTAATGGTCATTTCATATCTTTGGAGTGATATCTCAATGAAAACACAACGTATCAAAGTACTTGTTTGTATTTTTTCATTCTAATGTTTTAATTTAAAGGATATAGTACATACTTCACTATAAATTGATAAAATTTATATCGTTTTTTTTTTACATATATTTGAAAAGAAAAATAGTTTTAAGTGAAAATAATTGTTTAACAGTTTCGAGTTGAATAAGAAGTGTCGCAAGGTGATTTACGAATAATGATATAAATGTTATTACGCATTTAAATTTAATGCTTATAACACATATTTTTTTATTTTTTTGTTTAAGCATATTATATTTAACTTATAGCTAAAAGTTAAACGTACAACAAAAATATATATATACACTAGTTAAAAATACCAAAACGAGTGTTAAACGAAATGTGAATTATAGTCGAAAACCAAAGTATAAAACGCTACAGGTCATAATGTCACATGTAAGATAAATCCATTTTTGAATCATAAAAACTACAGCAGAGTTTGAAATATTTGATTCTGTCCTATCAGTAATAAACAGAAGTAAGGTAAAATCGAAGAACCTTCAAACATAACTAATGTTTCTTTTTAAACTCGATAAGGAAAACGTCTCGGGGCTGTGAACGTTCATAATACGTTCATTACTTTTGTAATCGACATTTTTATTATATCATTAAAATGGCGAAGTAATGCATATATACTCCATCTAAATAAATAATCCACAGATATTTTAAAATATGCTTCATTATTTCATAAAAAGATATGTAGTTAACATGAATATACCTTTTTACGTTTATTTGATCTCGATGGTCCTTCCTTCTATTGGCAATGATATTTATTTCCATTGTATTATTTTATGATACGATCAATAATTATTGTACATTAACGTACCAGTATAGTCTTGTTTATTGAAATAACAATATTTGACTTAAATATTATTATAAACACGGCTCCATTTCATTCAAACTTTTGTCGTACTTGAATTATAAATACTGTATATACAGTGTTTTCGTTTCCTATTTCAACGCATCTCTAGTTCACGCCTTTCAACACTGTGCTAGTTATTCAAAAATTTTAAACCTCTCCCTTTAGTATTATTACTATTAAATTTTAAATAAATAAAAACACGTGAAACATCATAATATGCCAGTAAATAAATACAAAACGCATCAGTTATCAGACAAAAAAAAGTTATAGTTAATTTAGATAAAAGTATAGTTTATAATAGTAAACATAAACATACAATTTACATCGATTATATTTCTGCTTTGTCATAAGTGTAAATTTTTGAAAAATTGTGAAATTGATCACCTCAAAAAATAAACAAAACAAAATTTTTCACAATGATTTTTCTCAGTATTTTCATTAGTATTGGCCATTATCTAATTGCAAATTCCATTGAGCTACCAATCCTTAATTTATATTCTTATTCTTGTAGCTGTGGGATTCTAACATACATCCTTCGGGTTTTGGCCCCCGGAAAGACAAACATATTAAACGAATTAAAGTAATTTGCGCAGTGATTAAAAACTTCATATTATCATCACACGATTGTAACATAGATGGTACTTCAATGAAGGAATACATTAAATCTGATAAACGTTACTAAGAGTAGCTACTTTCATATTATATCATAATTTAAAAAAAATTACATTCTCTTTAGTATAAAATTATATTATTACACTTATACACAAGGAGGGGGGGGGCGAAGATTTTCAAAGTATGTTTATTTCACTATGCCAAAGTGTAGAGGATAAAATTTTGAACAAGAATTTATTCTATAAAATAGTAATTTTGTTAAATGTAAATTTCAATATGAAAAATTAATTTAAAAATATTGAAGACCAAAAGACACATTGAAAATCATATTACTTGATTATTTTTTACAAAAAACTTTTTTTTTTAAATGTTCTTTTTAAAATTTTGACACGGTGGAATAAGTTCATTTTGAAAACATTCAGACATAAGAATAATCAATTCATGCAAATAGAAAACTTGAAGAATTAAGCATAATACCAATGCGTATGTATGTGTTGATGGTTTAAACTACAACCATGAAGTAACTTACAGTTTTGTTATTTTTGAATGTTCACTGAATACCTCTGAAATTATAAAGTGAGCCTTACTATTAGACAAATGTAGAAAGTTGTAATCGGTGCCATGAAAGCGTGAGCAGTTTCTCTTTCCAGCAAATAGGGCAAGTGTTTTATTGCGACTTATCCGATTTGATATTTTCTCCTCTTTAGTTTCGACTTTTGTCGTGAGATAGCGCCCCCTTTCTATTTTATCCAGCGCTTCTCAATTCGCATTAATTATTCAATGGCAATTTAAATTGTTAAATAACAAATTTCATAATACCTATCCACCGCTTGAATTTACTCGCTAGGCATGGTGGGATTTAAGTAAGCGCGTATACTTTTCCCAAAAAGCGTTTAATTATCTTTAAACAGTAATTAGCTGACTTAGCTTATTTTGAATAATCATACATTTAAACCACATAGCTAATTCATGCTTATATATGCCACATTAATAATTTATATTTTAAAACGAACAAAGGCTCCGCTATTTTGTGTTATTAACTCTAATAATAGAATGTGAAAACTCACACAAGTATTTTTGCAATCAATCTCTTCATCAGTTTTTTTATAAACATATATATATTTAGAAAATGTCAAATTATTTTCTAATGAAATTTATTTATTTGATTAGTATACTATTTTTGCGCTGAAATAGGTGCATATAGATAATTACAGTATGAGTATGTCCACGTCAGAAACAAAAAATACGGTTTTTTCAAAGTGAAGATGTATTTTGCCTGATTGTTTTTGTTTTCACGGGACTTGGTTGTATGTCAATAAATCAAACCAACTGACTGAGTTCTGCACCTTTGGCTTTAAATACGCTAGATTGCATCTTGTATATCGGTAAAAATAAACATTTACTGACAGACTGCTATTTTATGAAAGTCTCAAAAAACATGTTAAATATTTTACTGAGCTAACATTATATTTGCGCATAGCCGTTTTAACGGTTTTGAAGATATAAACATAATTATATCAAAAGTAAGTAAGTTTTTTTTATTTTATAAGATATCTTTATAATAAATAAAAATGATCGACTCATTTTCAGAAGAGTTTTTACAGCTTTTATAAAAAATGCATTAAAATTTTGAGGATCTCTTCAATAGACCTGTAAAAAGCTGAAAGTCGCTAACATTATCCCCTATCTTTATAACTTTTTATCTTGGAAAAAATCCTTATAATTTGAGTTATTTAACTTTCAGCCGTATTTTCTCATCGACTGGATATCCCTTGTCTCAAGAAAACAGATCAGGTCAAGGACATAACTTAAACAAATTTTATTACCTCGTAGTAAATATAGTGTGAAAGCTTTTTATCTCTCTTGCTTGTTTGGAGAAAGAGTTTGTAAATTCATTAGGCTTACTATTGACAGTTCTTTATTTCTGTATTATTTCTATGAAAAACATATATGATATTCTCATGGGTCGGTATACACACAAAAGGGTTTATAGTTTTTTGGGGCTTGACCGTATTTTGTGTTGAAAAGTGCTTACGTTGAGTTTCGTAGAAAATTGTTTAAAATAAGTTGAACGATTCCAAAAATGACTATATTAAGTAAATTGTATATTTTATACAATATTTGTTGATAAATTGGAGCATATGGATCTACATATTGTGAAGAAATACACTCTAAAGTGGAGTATATTGATCTCCGCAATGTGAAGACGACTTACACATACGACAGATTATTTTTCATGATAATTGTTTGTTAAACAATTGTTCAACCCAATAGGCATCTAGTCCTGCGTTTTTGGATTTTTTTTAAATCTTACGGTTGAAGAAAGAAACCTGTATTCTCCGGATTGCTAAGCCCGCACGCTACCTACTACGCTGCCGGGGAGACATTTTATTTAGGCACGTTTAATATTTCTCCCTCTTTTAGTAAAAAATAGCTCGTGTTTGGTATTTTATAGTTTAAAAAATGTAAGAAAAATATTTTTTTTTTTTTAGTAACATCTTATTTAACTTATTCTATAGCAGATATAAAAACACCCGTGATATCGGTACAATATTTTATTTAAAAGTTTTTTTCAGCATTATCTGCATAAACATATAAATTACGCTGGGGGATATTACGATATTTCATCATTAAATTATCAGTATTTACTAAAATCTAAGTAAGTGCTCAAATTGGGAAAAAATCTTACAAAAAATACATTTCTTATTGAATTAATAAATGATTACTTATAAATCATAAAAAAATTTACATCAATTTTATTGTACGTGATATAAAGACAATGGACGCATATAGTTAACGCATTTCTTTAAGTGTTCGACTTTTCTGCATCACATTTGACACGACTATTAATTAACTGTCTCCTTCTCTTTTAGCTACTTCTAATAATCAATATTACCGTCGCTTCATCGGCTATATGCGGATATAACATCTGACTCACGTAAATAGTTAAAAATTACATGTTGAAATAGAGATAGCTTGAGTATGAACGATAATAAATTTATTTTTACTTTTTTCTTACACATTCTTCTAATGAGTTTATAAATCAATAATAACAATTTTTTCAACTATGTCAATAACTTTTAATAAGAATTAATAAATTATTTTATTTTAAACTATCATTTTTGGCATCCAAAAATTTTAATACCGCAATTCATTTCTGTCTTCAATAGTATCATACTTTTACGATTAATTAATGATATACAATATGGCAGCAAAAAATTAATCAAAATAAACAGGAACTCTATCATACGTGTAAATAAATATATGTGGAATTGGCTTGTATTTACACTGAGACAACATAATTTATTGTAACTATACTGTCGTTGAAACTTTGTAGAGAATTAAAAAAAAAAAAAAATCTTATGTACATTAATACCACATTTATAAAAAACTATTAAAAATACCCATTTTATCTATACAATAATTTTAATTCGTAAGAAATTTAATTTTGTAGTTATTACCATTAAAATTTTTAAATATTTTACTACTAAAAAATCTTTTTTTTAATTGATAAAGTAACAAAATTATAGTTTATGGTTTTCCAGCACTCATAAATTTAAAAAAAAAAAAAATTTTAACGGAAAGAATTTTGTTGAATGTGTCTTAACAATATGATTTATAAGTAAAAATATTTTTTATCTATTACAAATATCAACTATTCTCGTTGATATGTGATTTTAAATCGGTATGCTGGGAGAGGATCTTAGGTGTTCATTTTTTATAAATAGACTTCAACCGTTGTAACATTAGACGACAGAAACCCTGCAACTGCTTGCTATATTTATGTTTTCTTTATGTTGATGTATAAGCCTAAAAAATATTCTATTTAGTCATTTTTATTAGTATCATTTAAGAGTGCCCCTGTAATTCATCTATATGTCCAAATATATTATATTAATATTACCAGATAAAAAAAGTCTAGAAATGTTGATGGAAGGTACCGACTATTAATTGGTTTTTAAATGTCTAAATTACTTATGGTTTTATATCAAATATAATTTTGTATTTTGTTTCTAATTCATTGTGAAACGATGGGATTAATTTAAGATGACCTAAATCATACCTAAATATTTATTGATGATCAATCAAATCTAAATTTGTTCTTATTAAAAACAGTTTAAGCGGATCGGGTAATAAATCGTATGCAGGTAGTATACTGAGCATCGACTATTGAGCGTTTCTAAAAATATGCAACGTGCAGTCTGCACATCTGCCGAAACATCTATTATACAATATACATATACATCGACAGCTTTCATTAATCCTGCGTTTCTAAAACATTAAATAAACGTGACGCTCACGAAAAACACAGTTTTCATATTCGAGTTTAGCTATCGGTAATATTTAATCCCGCAAACAAGACTAATAAAAAAATCCAATCCCATCAGTTAGATAGAGTTAAGTCAAATCCAGAGCGACAATAACATAAATAAACTATAAAATCAGTGAAATTATATATCTATATACATATAGTTTTTTTTGTAAAAAGTAATCGAAGTAATGTACGAATAACTTTGCTGATACAACCACTTCTAAAATCATTTATATATACTTGAGTACTAACTCAAAATAATTTTAAATTTGAATACGATACTAAACGTATGCGAGTGGTGTATCCAGAAACATACAGCTTAAAAGTTTTCAAATTCAATTATTAAATCATTAGTAATGATCCATATACATAAACTACACACATTTGTAATAGTTTTAAATGTAAATGTATCATTTTGGTAAGTTTTAATCATATTTTAATTTCACGTTTTAACTAAAGTTCTTGCAATACCATGTTAATATTATAAATCTACCAAAACAAAATAAAATACCAAAAGCACCTTTTATAAAAAAGAAGAAAGTGTAAACTTGAGAATCGCTTAGTATCAGAGTATCAACCGAATGTTTCAGGTTGGATCAGTGCCCTGGCAAGGTTTTCAGGTCAACAGTGCGCTCGTGGTTAGATTCTCTTGCACTTTGATGACTGAAACCTTAAATAGTTTCTACATACTTAGACATACATATCAATACATGAGAGTTATTTAGTACATCTTGTGTATGGATTAAAACCGACCTTTTGTCTATGAATTTTGAATAATGTGATAGAACATTATAACCGACTCCTATTTTTGTTCTTAATTTTCTGAAAGTAAATATGGTAAAATAAAAAGTAATACAATGCTTAAACTATGATAATATTTTTTTTTCTAATTTCCTTTTGATACAATATGTTTAAAAAAACTTTGAGTAAATTATTAACTTGGATAAACGTACTTTAAAATATGCCGCAAAAATTTAAGCAGTAATATTACGTAGTTTTTTAAAAGTTGTATATTATATGTAACCTGAATGATTTGATATTATACTAACACCATATACTTAAGATATCAGTTTTTCAAAATACTTAGTAAAAAGAATATTTTAAATGAGGTTGGGGTTGAAAATAATTTCAGCCTTAAAATAAAATAGTGACACTGATATCGTATTATTAAGTAAATATCGAAATATATGTATTTTTTTCTATTTTAGTTTGCCAGCTTACTTAGCTTACTGCTTACAATAATATAAATTTCAAGTCAGAGAAATCCGTGTACTCTACTTCTAGTATGATGATCGTTGTATTTTCTGACCAATGGTGTAAAAATTAACGAGTTCAATGTGAAATGTGTATTTAATTATATCGAAATAGTCTTAATGAAATAAATGATAGATACATACATAAAGTAAGGTTCAGATAGATAAGGTAATACTTCATAAGGATCGCTTAGGTTATTACATAATATGATATTAAGTTATATTTAGTAATATTAATTTTGTAATGATGAAAAAATGATAGATAGATATATACTAAATATAGTTAATTTATATAACAAAACAATCAAAATATTGGTTTTCTCATCATGCTTCAGTATGAGCGACTTCAGCGAGTGCTAATGCGGCGTATAAAAAGTTATCCAAAGTTGGGTTAAATTAAAATAACTCAAATGCGCGATTTAATTTTACTTCTCAAATATTTGTACAGAACTAGTGCTACAGATACAAAGTGGTTTAAATAAATACGGACATAATTTTAAATGGAGGTAACAAAAGTAGCAAAGTTAATATGAATTCTGCTGTAAGTTTGTTGCTTTAAATACTAATAACCCTTCCACAATATGTCGCCTTGTTCAAAGTTAGTTAATCCTACCAAGTCCTTTCAGTATGGGGTGACCATTATTCACTAAATTGAAGTATTGAAAACATTAAAAATGATACAAATACATCATTGGAACATTAATGCATTAAATAAATACTGATATTGGCTTATCTAGTATGGGGACGGTAAAATAAAATTAGTAAAAAAGTTTATATTGTTTTTAATAATCTTTACATGATTAAAAATTATTGTTTTAAAGCATTTAGAACACGAATATAACAAATGTTATATTTAAAAAAGAACATACATGAGTAGGTGACATCAATATTGTGCAAGCAAATAATAAAAATAAATTGGAAAATAATATAGGAAAAAAAGAGTCTAACAAAAAAGTTCAACATTATTATTAAAAATATATATATTATAACATCCATCTAAACTCACTCTCACACAAGTGGAAGATATCAATATCATCGCCACTTCTCTCCGCATTAGCATGGCTACTAGCAAGCTATTTCTGCATTTATGTTTTCTATTTCTCAGGTAGTAGTCAGGGACGTACAGATCAATCTTAGCAAGAGTGGCAAAATTATCAATTCCAGCTTATTACGCCTACCACAGTCTAATATACTATTTATGTCAGTCTAAAGTTGACGACAATTGTCCAAGGTTACAACTTCCAAAAAAAAAATCAAATCATCAGCATATAACAAAAACATTGCTGTTGCAATATTTCTCCTTGTACTTGCGCTAAAACATTTTTGACGGTAGACAGTTTTGATGTATTTTTTTCTGCCCACAAACAAACGATTGATGAAAATTATGATATTCGATTCGAATAATGTAGAGATACAAAGATAGATAAGTCTTATTAGTGAAAATGATTTTTGGTACTAAAAAATACTCAATGATTTTAGATTCCACACAAAGTTTTGAAGAAGGAGTTTGTAATATTACCAATGTGAACAATTTTGATAATATTTTTTTTACCATAACATATCACATTTCTTAGAGGAACCTTGCTTAAGTCACAATTGATCGAAAAGAGTACAAATAATAGTGTTAATGTACTCTTTTTAAAATAAGTTATAACTGAATATATTCACTTTAAATAATTAATATTTTCGACTGATGGTGCTTGATGGAAATTGATTTTAAA
>JAGVSQ010001153.1:0-31142 GCA_022683975.1 Rhyacophila evoluta | reverse complement strand
TGTTAGCGACCCGGGTTTCGCCTTTCAGCATCTTCAGGCTACATTATATGTGAGCGGTGAGCGAACATATAACATACTACTATATTATATTTGGAAGTTTACCAGTTTTAAATAATTTGGAATTTAAAATCAATTTCCATCAAGAACCATCAGTCGAAAATATTAATAATTTAATAAGCTATTTAACAAAAAAATAAAACTTATTAGGAAGCCCCTTTTCCCACAAAACTTAATATACTATTTCGCATTCTTAGCTTACATCCTATTTAAAGAACGCATATTAAGTTGTATATATTGTGATTATCAACTAAAAGTTATTATGAAAAAATTGATCTTATTTACGTCATTATTGACGTCATTTTTCTTTACCACTGTCGATATACAATTACAAGATTTGAACTCACAAGCATGAACGCTTAACAATTAGCCTATACAGAGTGTAGAGTGTCAAAATATGTATTATATTTACTACATATTCGAATAATTGGTAGGCTCTAATGTTCGTAAGAGTTAACGTATCGATTAAAAGCGATGTATTGTAATATTTATGGTTAAGTGATATTGCACTGATGTATTATAGATTTAGAATTTACCGTTTGTTTTAATATCGCTATCTCACTAAAACACTTCGTAATCATATTTCTCATGATACATACTTGTTGCTTCGGTCTTCAATGCGGCAACAGTAGGTGGTATTTAGTTTGTATACAAGCTGTTAGCGTCCATTACACATTACACTTATGAAGCTCCGATTTAATTAATGATAAGGTACTATTAATCAACTGTCGATATGAAAAATGACTGACAATAGGTTTAATAAAATCTACTTATACAAATTATATGAAGCATAATCTAAATTATTATTACAGTATTCAAAAAAATAAACAATCATTTCAATATGAATAGATTGTATAATGTTGTTAGCATAAATTTTGCAGTTATGTAACGAGAGTATGTGCTATAATTGAATTTATAATAAAAATATAATCAATACAACTGAAGGGCAACTACACACGCTCATGCAAACTTGCGCAAGTATGCATGAATGATCATAAATATACGGTGACCATATGTTAAAAAAATAACGATATTATAACCATGAAAAATCTCACAACGAAGTAAAAAAAGGTTTTGAATTCTTTGAGTTTTTGGTTCAGACTTGATTCCCTCTAACATTATTTAATTACTAATTATCGATTGAATAAGTTCACTATTATTTTGATATTTTTTAATATTTTATTACCAACATTTTTTTGAATAATGAAATTGTATGGACTACTATTTCAATTTTGTTTTGTAATATAAACTATTAACTTTTAAAACCCACCGTGCATTTAGTTGGTTAAATCGATCATGTTAATATTACGCAATAATAAAAATGGAAGCATCCTAAATTAATGAATGGTTTATATGTTATTTTATTTTTTATCGGTAGATGGCCAATGGTTTTCTAACCATGTATTAATTTAGTCATTTTGTTTTTACTAAAGATTTAGAGAAGCTATTAAATAATATATATTTTTGTGGTAATTTAGTAGAAACCTATGCGTAAAATACAATTTTGATAATGACTCTACATTTTAATTCGCTTGCAAAACTACTGTGTTATCTTAATTAAGTTTTCTAAATATTATCTTATTTGAGAGTTTCTTCTAAGAGAACCCTCGAAAATATAAACGTAGAAGGGGGGAAGAACCGAAATGCAAGACGCAGATGCCAAATATAGACATCGTGTGTTAGCAAACCAAATTTTGTTGTCAGTCGGCGACGAACTACAAAAGTCGCCGACTAGACCCGCAATGATGTGACGTGATGATCGCTGATAGAATCACACTTCTTGGATAATATCATGGCAACGTGGTTGAATTGAATGTTTATAATGTTTACACATCAAATGGAGCAATTTACAAAAAATGTTTACATGACTTTATAATACAATGGTTACATATCGAGTACTAAGCTAAAATATTGCAACTTTGTCCTTGCATTTATATTTTATCAGAGTACATTCATAACAAAACAGATTCAGATCACTTTAGATCCTTATAATAGACGCGAAGAATAATCCAACCATTGAAAAATCCGTAGCCAGTAACTGAATTATTTTTCTCAGGCAAATGAAAGAATGCTTAACAACTAATATTCCATATAATCTCTCCTAAATTACAGTACATATTTTAGTGGATCGATATAATATATTCATACTAAACATGTTACGGAATAAATTAAAATTAAGTCATTGAATCGACCCCTAAAATTCTAATAATTGAATTTATTAATATTACGAGAACCTATTATAAATTTAACTACAGAGTCAAAACTTTATTTTGAAAACCATATAAAATAAGGACGGTAAATTGAGATTTAATCCATGTTTCCCTTCTACTTCATAAATTTAAGTGGACATCCTAATCTTGAATAAGTGGGACTATTTTTTCGCTATTTTTAACTAAGCAGATGCGACGCTATGGTTTGTTTAGATCTGGGACATTTCGGATCAACCAATGGATGCGACTCGCTACTCTTTGAAGTCATTCAAAGGGCATTTTTTATTTGTTAGATTTTTGGAAATAAAAAAATACTGCTTGAATGAAATAGATTTCCATCTGGAGGCAGGGAAAGTGTTTTGAAATTCGAACTGACAATGCGATTAATTTATCATCAGTGCCTTTGGTAAAGGAAGTCCGCCCAAATGATTAAGCACACAATAAATATATTTCTCAACAACTCTTAAGCCGTCTACAAAATTTTTATGTCGATATTAAAATGAAAATTAATATGGAATTATTTTCTATATTTTGTCATTATCTAATTATAGATATTTTTTACGGTTATATATATAACAAAATATTTTCATTACCACTTAAACTTTTGTATGTATTTTTTAACCACGTTCATTCTGGTTGTAGAATATATAAGTATACTATCTATACCAAATTGCTTCCCATGAGTAGGTATAAGTTATTCTTTTCAACCAATCTTTCAATCTATTATCTATCAATCTATGTATATATAATCTAAGCTAACACTTTTATACAGCTGTGGGATTCAAGCCCACAGCCTCGCTTACCACCTTGTGTAATATTCCTATAAACGCTTTATTTAAGTAATCAGAGTTATTTTTGGTCTCAAAAAATAAATATCACGTCAAGGATATGCTTTATTTAATATAAAAAATGCCTATATTTGCATCAATGTAATTAATACACTTAAACATCACTTGGTGATATTTGAACTTTGTATGTGCATTCTGCTATATTAATTTATAAAAATAAATTAATATTTTAATGTCGTTTGTTTAGTATTACGTTATGAAGTAATTAAGATACAAACATAATATAAATAAAAGTAATCTCAAAATGAGGTGATTTTTCTACTATTTCTAAGCATTGTTCAATTACATACCATTCCATAATTTAACCTCAATGTTTTATAATGAAAGCAAACAAAAATATATTCTTTTGTTACTGCAAAGATGTTAGCAAATTGAAAAAGTTAGATCATTTTCGGACATCGTTTATTTATATTTACTATTTAAAAACATAATAGCTTTTTTGTTAAAATACATTTGTATTTATTCAAATAATAGATTATAATACTTTAGAAATGGAAGGAAATATTTTAAATATGTATACATACATTTAAAAATGAAATGTGTACGAATTCGTTACAAAACGTATATGTATAATATTATATAAGCCCAAACGTACATAAGTGGCTATCTACGCTAAGCTTCCGTGTGAAAGCTCGCTAGGATTGCTGTTGAAAGGAATAACGTGAAACGAATTAGTAAAACTCGGCGTTTGACAAATACAGACTAATATTTCCTTTTCAGGAGGACATTCCGTTTCCGATTCCAATATTGCTTCCAAGCGATTTGCTCCGCCTTCCAACGCCATGCTTATCCCGAATATTATTTTTAATTAGGATGTTTAGACGACAAATTACACTTAAATATTTTTTTCGTTTCGAATGTGTCGCCGATGGGATAATGTGTCATTATAAAAATGTCAACTTCGTTATCTTTTCGTTTGATGTTGACAAATTCTTTTTTTATATATACTCAAGAGCACGAACGAAACGATGCTACTCACTAATTTTAAATTCAGCTGCTCATATTATTTCTTCAGTCAATATAATACTGTAATCATCGATGATCATGTAAAATTAAAATGCAAGATGTAGATGGCCTATAGGTTGAGTGATTAGTTGGCAATCAATAATATCTCAAAATAAGCCGTTTTTGAGATCTGTATGCTCCTCAATTAGAACAGCTGTGCTCATTTAATAACTTATTGGCTCCGAATATTGACTATTAAGTGTAGCAATTACAAGTATGCAGTATGTTCTGAACAGCGGATTGAGGGTTTGATTCCCACATCTGCTAGATTTCCAAAAGATCATCTAAAGATGCAGTACTGGATGCCCACTAAAAGCAGTATTTGACTGAGCGTTTTGTCTTCAAACACTTTTGGAGAGGACATCTTCACACTGCTTAGATCCATATGCTCCATTTTCAGAGCGGACTCTGTAAAAACAACAACGACAATTACTTGACTTATTGATTATTTATGACTTGTTAACTTGACTCTTCCATGGTTTGTATGCTGGATGTGTTCATATGAACTTTTTAAACTTGCTGAATGCAAATAAAATTCAAAGCTATATTCTCTTGAATAAAATCATATTTATCTTATATATTTGCTTTGGTGACGTATGCTTCTTATATTTATTTTATTTTCGTGAAACATTCTCTAAGCATTTATATAAATGCTTTTGCGGTATTTTCTTGTCCATCTGTAAAAAGTCATTAATCAAAACTCTAACCAATTTTCGGGCCCTTTTAAGCATGATATGCGAGCTCGTTTGAAACAGCGTAATAATGCCCAAAAATCTTACTATTTTTTGACATTTCTCTTCCTTCAAAATAAATACTAAATTATTATATTTATATGCAACGTAAAAATAATGATAATCTAAAGTTGCATGGATAATAATTACAGAAAAATCACATTCAGAATATAATATACTGGTTTATTTTATCAGACTTCGCCCTGAATAAATATAAACTGTTTAAATATTCATAATAATTAATTTTATTGGTCGTGATATTACAAAGTTATTTCAATATTTGGCTATAAATAATATTTAGTCTCTCGTGCATCATCGACCCTTATTTCGTCACGAATTTGAAGCTCGAAAATATTCGGTGGATAGTCCTCATACTTTCCCGTTGCTTCTGAAGAATTTTATAATTGAACGTTGAATATAACATAACTAACTTATAAACACAAGCTCAAATTAAATGTACAAATCGACGCCAATATTTCAGGAACACGTAACTTGATTTGTTGTTTTTGCAATCTCTCATATCATTGGAATACCTTTGTTTTACTATGTATGTTTATAAAACGTGTACAAATTATGTATCATTGCAAAAGTGTGCCATCAATATAATACAGCATTTTAAACTTAAATAAAAAAAATCGAGTTACGTGTACCTGTAATATGGACGACGAAATATTACGTTGATAATATGTAGCGTTTAAAAGCTGTTCGTGTGACAGACAAATGTATTTTCTGTTTTATAGTAATAGGTAGAGAGTTTCGCCATATGATATTATCAGTAAATATTGACTGTGAAAAGGAAAAGGGACGTAACCCTCGTTTTTTTCAAAAAAAGCTTTTTTCGATAATCACAACGTATGCAACTTAATACACGTTCTATCAAAAGAGTGTATACCGAAAAATTTGAATTCGTATCTAAATTTAACTTTTAAGTTTGAAAAATAGATGGCCTGCCAAATTTGCGACCAGAAAATAGAACCTCCTCAACATTAATTGTATTGGTCTTTCTTAAATAACGTATTAAATTAATATCCGATTGAGTAAATAAAACACCAATTTTAGTCGACGTGCACTTAAATGTTACATCCATTACATATTTAAACTTTAGCCGAAATTCATAAAATAAACTTTTTATGCCTTCTGTAAAATTTGCTTTGCGTGGATTACGTCCATTTTGCTTTACACATTAGATATACAATGTTAATTTTTAAATATATTTTATTTCTTCTACAGACGTAACATTAGTTACGCACATACATCATACAATTAGACGATTCTTCCAAATACGATAATCTATACGTTCCGTAGTAAAATAAACGTATAAAAACGTTAGATACTTTCCGCTTAGTAGTAGGAATTTTAAACTTTATCTTACGACTTGCAAGTCATTATTGCATTTTGAAGGGGAAAATATGCGCTCCCGGAATAAGACACTCAGCATATTCCCTTGAGAGAGATTGAGGATAATAATGAACGTAGGTATATTACTGTGCAAGATGTGGGAAACGATCATCTGTTTTAACTTTAAACTCGTAATGCAATACAATATCATATTGAAAACAAATGTGAAAATACCAACAGATATAGAAGGTAACTAATATTTTTAGTATTTTTCGTATTTTATTTTATATTATACACTTTGCTTCCGCTTCAGTGACATACTGTTAATGATGTACATATATCGAAATGACTTCGTATTAATTAGGTAATTTTGGGTCTAGTTCAAAAAACTATTTAAGTAGCAGAATTTGAATGAACAAACTCGTCGTCTTGTCTATGTAATATATTTTTACTGTCCAAATAGCATATGTTCAAATATTATTTTTTAAATAAAAAGATTTGCAATTCTCGATCCTGGTATGCCTTTCAATTGATCTTTATCAAATAATTGGGTTTTATAGTTCATATCAGGTATTTCAAAGTTTATTATGTTGCATTAGCGATAGCAACAAACACTTGATAAAATCGAACTTATTTGTTCACAGTGAGCTTAAGACAGATATGTCAAATCAAAATATATTATTCTTTATACAAATTTATAAAATAAGATTAGTTAGTATAAAAGAAATAATACAATTTCAGCTTAAAGCCGGCGCGGCGCTATGATAGCCAAGCGACAGCAGCAAGGTGCCACTATTTTGCATCTCTGCTACTGACGCTTTGCTGCTGTCCCTCTACCGCTGCGGCGTCTACAGCCGAATGCGGAATATATTCGCATTATTCCGAATATAATTCGTTGCAGAAACCAAACCAGACCGCAACCGCATCGAGTACTATACAAATACTTAGTTCATATATTTTATACACACGCTGACTGAAAACTCATACAATTTGTTTAATGATTATTGTATGGAAATCACATTGCAGTAGTGATACGGTGTGGTTCATCTGTTTAGACTTCAGATAGAGACAGCTGGCACTCTAGCTTTTATTCAACACTAAATTAAAGTAAGCTAGAACTAAGTATAAACATTTCATGCTTTATATTTACAGACACATTAAAAGTACGTATGTAATTTGTTAAACGAAAATATAAACACATATATAACTATATATTTATTTTAAATGTAAATGAGATGTGATTGTATCAGTGTTAATGTGCTGTTTTGACAGACTTATGACTGGCAAGGAATGTTTGCCCATCTTCCCTTTCCTGCCTCTCACTCCAGTACTTCCTCCCCCCTCCACCAAGCGACACCTGACCGCCAATCACCGATGCCTTTTCACCCGATGTCGGATCCTGACAAAGATTTCTGTCAGATGTTATCAATAAAATTCACAAGTGTAAAATACCTTTTCAATTGGCGTCCATAATTACTAACTTCGTGTCAGTTATATTATTACTATTTTGTCATCCGAGGCATTAAACTTTAAATACAATAAGCTTTCAATTTTTATTTTGATATAACATTAAGTCATAATAAGTTTATTTATCAAGCCTTTTTATTATTATTTTTGCACACCATTTTTGCTCCCAAAGTAGCGCATATGGATCTACACAGTTTGACGATATCAAATCCAAAAGTGCAGTATATGGATCTCCGCAATGTGAAGACGCCTTGATAGATTGTTTTTCACGAAAATTGTTTGTCAGACTATTTCTCAACCCAATAGGGATCCATTCCTGTATTTTTGGATTTTTAAAATCTAACAGATGGGGAATCAAACCCACATTCTCCGTAGCGCTAGGCGCGCATGCTACTAACTACGCCGCCTGGGAGACATTAGTTAGATTTGATATCTAACTAATATTAGACAGACTCAAGTCTGAACTAATTTCAAAGTCTTTTTTATTTACTTCATCACTCTCCTTGTGAGGTTCGTAAAACGGAAACAATGAAATAAGAGTGTTATAATATCGTAAATTCCTTAAGATATGTCACCTCTTTTTATAATCGTCAAGTATACTTGCGCATGTTCGCATGAGCGTATGTAACCCCCTTTAAGATACTTTGTAAAGTAAAGGTTTATTTTTAGCAATATTTAGTTTTTTATATATTTTCTGATATTATTAGTTTCTTCAGAATTCAACTAATATAATAATCTAAAAGGAAAAGCCTTAATGAATATGCTTTATTTTTTATGTTGAAACTAGGGCCGAGATGTTGTAGATTTAATTTGAACTATTGACCACGGGCCTCGAGTTTTAATTGCCGTACACCTGTGCCGGGCACCAAATATGTTAACGGCAGGTCTAATGTGATGTCAGTCAATCAGTCGCTGGTCAGGTACTCATTTTATCTGCTTACACTCGTGGGAGATTGGTTCGGGACCTAAAAGTCTACAAAATAATAACTCTTTTACATATTCTACAAATGGCGTACAAAATTAAAATATTCACACATTGATAATTAATAAAATATAAATATTACCAATAATTGTTTGTAATTTACTACATGTCACATAAAAAATACGAATATATTGAATACTCGGATTACTATTTGGGTTTCAGCAGTATTTTCTATGGGGCAGACGTAAGCGTTAAAATATAAAGCTTAAATACGAAATTTTATTCTTAATATTTTACGAAAGCTCCCAATACACAGATCCATTGTCTCCTCGATAGCGCAGTTGGTAACGTGCGCTATCCGGGGAATACGAGTTCGATTTCAGAACTGTCGAATTTTAAGCACGGGGAATCGAACCCGCTACCGGGGAGACTGCCCATTGGGTTGAGAAACTCTCTGCCAAACAATTCGCGTGAACAAAAATCTTTTAAGACGTCTTCACATTGCGAAGAGACATATACTCCACTCTCGGAGTGAATATCTTCACACTGTATAGATCCATGTATGCCACTTTGGGAGTGAACATGTTAAAAAAAAATAGATCCATATGTTTTAATAATTCCGTTACTTCCACCGCATGTAATGATATTAATCCTACTAAGGTGGAAACATTACGCATTAAGCAAATGCTGAGAGTATAACTAAGAACTTCCTGGAAATGGAGACCATTTTTTAAATAAGTTCGAGAGTAAAAATATGTTTTTAATTATTTGAAGAAGAATCTGTAAAAGAAACAAGCATACAAATAAATGATCCCGCAATGGAATAATTGTGGGCTCAAATCTCATAGCTGCACAAAAAAAAAATGATAACAAAGTACTCAATGGTTCGCCCGATTGCTTGATTAAATAAACACTTGTAGAGAAACGATCAAGATGAAAGTGTACATTGTACATAGCAGTTATAATAAAAAACATTTAATTTGATAAAATTTTGATGGTTTTCCCACTAGAAAAAAATGTACACACGTTACTGATAAACGCCGTTCATTTCAGCAGTTTGGGGTGTCACGACATTTGAGAGCTGTCCGACCATCAATATGAAAATCAATCGATTTTGAGAACGAACCATGTTGGACCAACAAAGTTGTACATGTAAGGAGTAACTACACATAGTGCACATTGTGATATGAACACCGATGTTTATTCCATACAACGTTATAAAACAGTAAACGCATATAATATTCTTTTGTCGCTGTCTGATTATTAAATATTGACAAGCATAACAACGCTTATCACTAAATGGCTGATTATAAAAAATAGATACGTTAAATTATTTGAAACTTGTGAATACCTGCCATATAAAAGTATGACTTTATTACAAATAATTAAGATGACAGTGCAGATAATCATTTCTGCCTGTTCAAAGACGCAGCAGTCTGGCTATATTAGGTGCTGCATAAGCCTTAAGACTTACTCTAACATGTATTACTTTTTAATAAAAATAACTACAAATATGTATGATTATTATAATACAGAGTATTTTCGGAGAAGCTACAGAATGACACGATCTGTGGATATGCGAAAATATGGAAGAATAAGATATGAAATTTTAGTCTTGGGGGGACGCATTGTTATTACTATATTAATTATTATCGAAAAAACAAAATTATACATGTGTACTTGTATTTATTTTGTCTACACCTTGATAGTGTTAATATTTCATTATCAGTCTTGTAAAATCCTGTCGCTTTGATGATTTAACTAATATGCTAATTTATAAACTGCTCGATATGTTGAGTAAGTCAAAATTTAAATCTTGTAAATGTATAAACATCATGATTTTTGTATGATAGTTTCAGTATATAACACAGGGAATTTATAGCTTTAGTGATTGATCATCAACCAATTATCGAAATAGACGTCGAAAGTGGTAAATTAAGGTATTTAGAAGTTTTTAATTTTTTCTTTATACTGACTACATTTTGTTAAAAGAAATATAAATCAAACTAAAATTAACTCATCTACTAAATATGTCATAAAATGTTGATGTTAAATTAGATAAGTTTTAAGACAAAGTCAATCAACAAGTTACATTATAATTTAATAAGCAAGACAAATTAAATGTTCACATTTTCATTTAATAATGTGATATATATGTCGTATTCAACATAACTTCGTAATTTACTCAATATAATTATGGTTAGACATAGTATACATGAGTTCTTCCAAAATTAACTTATTTCACTATGCCAGAACTTAATGATTAAAATGTTCAACCAGTACTTTTTGTATAGACGAATCATAATAAAATGTAAACCAATAGATAAAATTAATTTTAAAAACATCGATAACAAAAATAAACATTGGAAAACATGCAAAATGGTTGCTTTATATTGTACAAAAATGCTGCTTCTTTAAAATGCTCAACCTTAAATTTGGGGTTTGTGGAATAAGTTCACATTGAAAATATATGCCTCACATACGCAAAATAATTTCACAGTTATTATTTTATGATATTGTCTGAAACATGTGTTGCGAAACATAAATTGACATTGAATTGATAAATATTGTAGATAGCTGGTAATCTTTATTTCATGTTTCTTCATCATGCCTAAGTCAAATGTCAATAATTTGACTGAAGACCTTACGACTTTAAAGTAAATCTTTATGCATATTTTAATTTCGTGTACCTAAACTTATCTAAAGCTCTTTGACTTATTTCAATACGAGGCATCGTCAACCATTTATTTTTAAGCGAAGAATAACTTATGTAAAAATACGTAAAGCCAAACATTGATTAGTGTTTTGAAACATTAGTAAGACTTGCTTGTAAAAATCATAAATATAAAGTTGTTATTCATATTGATAAATCGCAGCTGGTAAATACAGAAAATTTCGTGAAGCACTCCTGAAACACTTTGTAAAGTACTTTAAGTCCGTTACATATGGTATACTCTTTTATTATATATTTAGATAAGTGCAGTATGGTGAAGATATAATTAAATTCATAACAGAGAAATTAATTGTAGACATAATGTAAAATTCTACTCAATCCACGTTATTATATATTTATTTGCATTTGATTGTACTAATACATTGTATTATATATATGATAAGCAAATCATGCATTGTATACATATCGACCATAGAAAGAATAAAAGACGTAGCCCACGCAGAACAAGTTTTACGATAAGCATAAAAAACGTTTATTTAATAATTTTGAGTCAAAATCAATACATTGCATGGGCAAAACCTCAAAATGTATGAATACTAAAACTGGTGTTTTATTTACTCAATATGATAATAATTTAACGAGTTATTTGAGAAAAACCAGTAAAATTGATTAATCAAAAGTTGGAAGCCCTTTTTCCTGGTCGCAAATTTCACATGCCATCGTTTTTTCAAACTTAATAGCTAAACTAAGACACCACCAATTCAGCATTTTCAGCTTATTTTCTTTTGGTAGAACATGTGTAAAGTTGTATACATTTTGATTATCGAATAAAAACTATTTTGAATAATTGATGTTTACGTCCTTTTTCTTTTCAACAGTCGACATATATAATCAATAAATTCCTGGGCGCCTTCAACGTCCACGTTGATAATTTACCATAACCCTTGCAGCATTGAAAAATAGCATATCCATCTACCCGCACATTATTTCCTATAATTAACATTATTATGTGATTGTCATCTCGCTCGCGTAAATGAGCAGTAATAGCGCTGTTGAATTCTCATCTTGCACTAATTTCAAAGTACATGAAGTCAGTCAATCAGTAATAGTTGAAGGTGTTTATAAATGTGTATACTTGTTAATTATTTTTAAATTTCGAATCATTGTTTGCTATCTATGTTTTGAGGCTCGTTTGAATAAAACATTTTATCAGTTCTCAGATTGTGATATTCCGATAAGCAGTCAGTCAAGTTTAAGATGCAACTGACACAACGTCATTACGTATTCGTGAGGCGTTTTGGAGAGTTCAGAGGTGGACATGTGACGTGGCCAAGGCTTACCGCAAACAAACCACCTTTTGATAGATCTGTTTTTCTACAAATAATATTGAATTATAATCATGCTGATCACGCCTGGCTCGAGTATTCAATATAAAAAAATAAGGAATGTGAAATAGTTACGGATAATTTTAGAATCATTTGGGTTGGCAACTGTCATGTTGAATAACATGCCCATAACATTGATCTTGCATTTAAATCTTTGTGCGAATCATTTTCAAATATGTTAACAATAATCTTAGATATAACAGATATACAAATTTCTGAAAAAAAAATCCTTGCGAATAGACTGACAAGGATTGACAGGCTAATCATCTGTGAGATCGCATTTTTTTTTAATTGAATTCATGTCGGATTTACAGAAAAAAATAACTATACATGTATACAGGTGCACATTGTTTTTATTAAAAAAACCCTTCTATGATTCTAAATAAACATTTTTTCAAAAATAGTTTTTAATATATCTTTGGGTTAAAACAAGTTTCAGATTCGGTTTGGTGCTATTTTATTTATTTGAGCAGTATTAAATGAATTTTTATGGATTTCAATAATTTATTTTTATCTTTATTATTATGTTTTTTTTTATCAAAAAATATCATTAAAATTAATGACTCGGTTATTTTTAAAACAATGTATTAAATCTTAATTAATTTTAGATCACTTCAAAAACACTAATTTTATGTAAGCATTAATATAACAGTAAATAAATTCGTTTTGGATGAAGTTAATATTTAACGATAACAAGGTACAGCCCACTCAAATTTGTAATACAAACAAAACAGACTGAGTAAATAAAATTAGACGTATACTCAATCATTAATAAAAAAATATTTTTTATAAAAAATAAATATTTGCATTGAGAAGCTTTCGAAGTTTCTCTGCCTACGCTCTTTGAAAACGGAAAATATGCTAAGCTTTTTTTTATGTCAGCGATAATATATTATTAGAACAAGTCGACGGTAAGTACAAGTTAAGTTACTAGTTAATGTCAATAGTATCTTAAACATTCCGGGTCGTAAAAAGTAAACTAGAAACAAATTATTGTCGTTTGAATATAATGATACGAGGATGACCTCATATTTTAACTACCAAATTCAACAAGTAATAAAATAATACAATGTTTAATAACAGAAAATAAATGATTTTATCTATTATTTGAGGGGGCTATTTCCAAAATGAACATTCTCCACTATGAAATATGTAAAGGAGATTTTGAACAATTTTGAACACATATTTGTTTGTATAAAACAAACGAGTGGCCAAAATCAATTTCAAAAATATTGAAAACAAAAATAATTAAAATATTATTTGTATATTCAAAATGTTTTTTTTCTTTTAAATTTTGACGTATTGGAATAAGTTTACATTGGAAATACTCCCTCATTTATTGTGTGGCTTTTTTTTCTTTAGAGGCTTATAAGCTATATTACAATAAGATACAATATGAGATTGGGGTAAATTATAATTTATTTATTTCAAATTAAATGATCAAAGTCTTTAGTTTGCTTTGAATAGTTTTATTTGACAATCTCTAACATTTCATATTGATTAAATGCTAATAATAAGCTTTCAATTTTCATCATTCATTATATCATATTAAATTTCCATCTCAATTAATAATATGTTAATATTTTACAGATAAATTTATTATGAAATCCTCTTTGTAAAATAAATTCATTTATATAAGTGTTCATTGCGACTAGTAAAAGGATTATATATCTTTAATATTGATTAGAAAAAAGCAATTTAGAGTTATATAGTAGGTATTTATAAGTATTAAATATTATATCATTTAAAAATAATGAGACAAAAATGTACAATATAATATAAAATCCATATACAATTATATTACACTATCAAGATAGGATCAGTGTGATGGAGATTGATTCTAAATTTGAAATAACTTAAATTTGTTCATATATATATTAATAAATATTGTTGACTGATGGTGCTTGATGGAAATTGATTTTAAATAATTTAGAATATTTATATATTAATTTGATCGTCATACTTTTATTTTTAAAATCAATGATATTTACAGAAAAATTATACAATAAATTTTATGTATTGTGAATAACTATAAAAATGTATTATATTAAGTGTCCCTCTTAAACGAGTAATAAATTATTCAATGTCTACGGAGCAGTCGGTAAAGTTGGAATACTGTGGCTGCAGTACGTAATAAAGCGAGTGACTATCGCTCAAAAGGTGTCGGGTGCTAATCCCGCGACACAGCCAATAAAATCAAATAAAATGTCCCGCCCCAGCAAGATTGTGTCCGGCTACGCGGCAATGCATCTTTGCATTGACAGTTGATTGCATTTTTTGTCCGGGAATGTTCGCGACTTGGAGTTAGTGAGGCGTTACAGAAACAGGGAGGTTAAACATTAAGGACGTTGGTATTGGTTGAAAACGTCACACTAAGAGATATTAAGACTAGGTAATACGGACAAAAAATTAAATTTGTCTTCTTCACAAGGCCCGTACCTACATATAACTTAAACTGTATCGAAAATGGAACGCTATTATAATTTAATTAGTGTTACCGCAAAATTTTACATTAATAATATTAATGTTTTGATCTGCATATTTTTGACCAGTTTATCGAAATTCGATTTAAATTTGAAACCGTATAATTGTTTCTAGCAAAATTTAAAGTTACAAAGAGCAGCCAACCTTTTTAGCGAAACTATCTGTATTAAGAGACAAAAACATTTAAAACAATCGTACCATTAATATGTTTTTATTGATTTTAAAAGTTTTTTAATATCACTTTAGATTCATACACTATAATGTGGAACCAAAGAGCTATGGATAAATTATTTAAAGTAGTATATATAAATATATTTCATTTTCAGCAATGCTTTAAATCTGTCATAGATTTTTAGCATGGTGTCGATTCTCACCGACTTTTTAAATTTACAATACTAATTTCTAATCATTTTTCAAAAACCTCATTTCCACAGTTCGTTTCCATCCCTCTCATAACCCAGACTTGGCACGGTATATCTTTTTATTTTCCCCAAAATCAAAGATTTGAGGTTTTACATTTACGGAGCCAAGAGCGGAAGTAATGGCTTTCAACCAACACACCGAAATCTTTTGAGTGAATGAATAAATATTTAATGTATGACAGAAAATTTTACAAAGCAATTAACATATAATGTTTTTATGAGTTGCGCAAAACTTTTGCTATGGTCTAGGTATGTAATAAAAACGTTTAAATGTTAATTATCAGTGAGATTTTTCCAGTAAATCCAAGATAGATATACACAAGGCATCTACTATGAATACAAGCATTAAAGTGAGAAATAATAAATTTACAGTGATTTTTGATCAAATAAAAATATTTACACAGCAATAAAATGAAAAAATTGTTAGATATATATTAAAAAAAAATAAGATGAATAAATTTGTGTTTGCTATTTATTTGATTGAAATGTTAATAATCCGAAATAGCTTATGATCGACAAGAGTAATCATGAAATGGAACCAAAGTTATTTGTCAGTTACGTAAATTTGTGAATATCGTAGCGTACCAAACTTTCCGTTTGATAGTTAACTTGACTATTACAGAGTAACTAAACTGCTTTACGAGTCAAAAGTTTTCTCTCTGTTTATTTTTCGGGTCATTTCATAATAACACATCTAGCCTTAGGCCACGTTTGTTGAAGTTGGAAAGAGCTTGTAAACTAACGGATCGAAATCAAATTTTATCAATAAAGGTAAACCTTTATTATTTTCTTTACTTTAGTCATATTTATATTATTATAGCTTCAGATATATTACTACTACGTTCTCGCAAACAGAATAAATATTTTACGAATTATTTAATCCAATAACTCAATTAAATAAATAAGTCACTAAAAGTCTGAAAATTACCTGACATTTACAGAACTAGATTTGTTTGTTTTTTTGTTTATTGTCATTAGTAAACGTTGAGGCTAAAGCATGCAAAGATACACATTTTAAAAACACATGGATATTGTGAAAAAATATTTTTAAAACAGTAAAAGGTTTCCATGGAAAAAAACGTCGCCAAATTTGAAATATTATCTCGTTTTGGAAACTATATATTTAAATAGCCATAGATCTAATGTTGTAATAATTATTATTTCAATCATAGTGAAAATCTTCTTGAAAATGCAAACATGTGCTATGTATTGTAAAACTAGCACAAGTACTGCGTAATTAATTAGTTATATTATTAATGTATATCGAATCAAACAATGATTTCATCATTTTTAACCAAAAACAATGCAATTAACTAACATGTACCTAACCTAACATAACACAATTGGACGTTATCTTTTTTATTATAAGTATGGGGCAGATTCAAGAGAATAAAAATATGTGAAACACACTATATTTTGAATAATGGCCCAGATAGGTAAATCTAGGTACTCAAAAGATCTGTCAGCTACTACTGGCGTTAGTCAGATCTTTGTGGGAAACAATGGTTATACTGAACTATTTAACGGTGTGAGCTTTTTCTCTATTTTCCGCAACGTGGTTATAACAAACGAGTCTTTGAATATCATGTGTTGCGAGTTCGTCCAGAGAAAAAAAACTGCTGTTCTATTTAAAAAAAAAACAGCCTAATGTGAAATGTATGTAAAGCGGTGATCTATCTAAGATATATCCAAAGTAAATTAACTTCATTCGATTAATATCGTAATACCAAGCCTAAACAATTAACAGTGAACATTAAAATAACTATTAATTGAAATTGGATAATTATTAAAGTTGGCTTGAAATAATAGTAAATTTATTATGCTATAATATTCGAAGGATTTGATCATTGGAAAGGCCTAATATAAACAAGACCGTCAGTTAAAATTCGAGTAATCATAAATACCGTCACAATAGAAACTTCAAACGGCCAACTAAAATACAAGTTCTCTCGGATAATTCAATCTACTTACAATATACTCCATTATTACTTTCGTATTTCCCTTGTTTTAATAAGTTAGTAAACTTGTACTAAAGGAAACTTGAAATCGCAAAGTTTATTTTTAATTATATTAAATATCGTATTTAAGAGCGCATTGTAATCATTTATATTAAGAACCAAGATTTTTTTTTCTCACTGTTCTCTCTTTCGAGTGTCATTAGTCAACTTCATAAAAAAAGTTACGACTTCACTATAAAAATAACACGTGGATTCCGACATTAAATATTGTTTGCGATTTTCCCTTTTTTTTATTATGAGCAAAACAATTAACTTCAAAATAATTTGACTTAATATTTCTAGTAGCAATGGATACCAATTAAATAAACACTCCAATGTTTATTCCATTTGAAAATATCATCTGTCTGACATTCATATACCTTTTCACACCTACACATATATGGTTGACTTACAAATTTTCATTATAATATAGATCTCGATACCGTATTCTTACGAATCATTTTATGTTATCACGTGACATCAGTCACATTCGAATCTCTCTTTTATAATGATTTTTTATACATAGATTATGCTGTCTTATGTTAAATATGAAAACTCAATCTTGGTCATTTTACGTTAAACAATATGTTTTATATGGCTGTGTGCTTCAAAATCAATATTTAAATTAAACCATTAAATTATTTATCAGAAATTAGAAACCGGTGTGAGACTTGGAAAGACCTTTCTTTGTAAGACACTTGATTATAAAAAAAACGTGATGACATTCAAACTAAAAATGCCTGATGTCCAATTATCATAATTATTGCTTTTAAGCCCGCCGATGGAAGCATTTATTAACCTATAGAAATCATAGTCCGCTTACTATAACTTGAATTTTATTGATATGTAACACCTTTAACAGTAACAAAATAATAGTGATTTAAAATGATAATAAATACATAAATATTTTTCTTCGAACTAATAAAGCCGTTATCTCATAGGAAATAGGCATAGTTGGTACATGAGTGAAGTCAAAATTAATCTAGCGGGAAACTACTTGGGCATTTATTTGCAAACGTGGGTATTGGAGGTTTAACACATGTATGATCCAAATTTGCTGTTTTGATTAAAAATTGAGTCACGATAGATTTTACAAATTAATTTATAATTTATATTTTTAAATTCCTAATGATTTAATTAAATACTACGGTAAAATCTGTTTTTGTGCGCTCTTTTTTACGCGGTCTCTATCCTCCGCACAAAAACAGGTTTGAGTGTATGAGAATAATTTAAATTTAGTTAAATAATGATTTCCTTATTTCAGTTAGATATCTGTTGAAATAGAAATTATGCGCAGAAAAATCTTAAATGTATATTCATTTGAAGAAATAAATGATTAGGGAAACAAAATACAGTCTTAGATAAATATTTTCTCCGCATGTTGAGAAACAAAAATAATGAAATGAACGATAAATCTAAATACAGGAAACGTGGTTTTTCATTCACAATTATTTGTATCGACAGCAAAATATTATATGTATTTATAATATGTCAATAAATAAAACGGTCTTATTTACTTTACATTATTTATTTTTAATAATATCTTATCATCTGTTAAATTATTAACAAATATCGAAATGAATTTAGATCGATGCTTATTATTGTTTGACTTTCATTAAAGAGAACTGAAAAATATAAATAAAATTAAATGTTTGGTCGGTTATTTTTAATTACAAATCTGAAAAATCTAAAATATTCTCAAAATATACTAATTTTAGTAGCTTTTTGGGATCATAAAAATATTAAATTACAAGGAAACATAACAGGACGTTTTGTGTAATATCTATTTTTTTCTGTCATTGTAAGGTTCCGCTCTAGAATCAAAATATGGCCACACACTCATACTGATGACAGTTTTACAATTATAATTATTTGTTTTAATTTAGTTTTTTTGATCTTTTTAGAGAAAACGATAGCTAGTTTTTAAATTATGGGACCGGTATACACAAGTATAGTGAAACGAATAGTGATGGGCGCACGGGTGGTAGGCGGCCCAAAAATAACATCACATTGTAATTTATTAGTAAAATATTCATGTTTCAAGAAGCTGCTCCACGCTATATCTGATGATTTTTCAGATGAATAACGAGCTGGAATCTGGCTGAGAAATATGAATGTTGAGATAATTTATAGGCTTGTCTTACTGCTTACTAAACACATATTATGGACGTGTGTTCTTGGCTTTGGATAATTAATATTCAGGAAACACTTCAATTTAAATATTATCATATCTTAAGTGCCTTTTAATAATTTACTTACACGAGTGTAAAAATATTATTATTCATTTATTAAAGTAAGTTTTAAATCATTTAAAAAAAAAAATTTAAGTTGCACTGATTTTGTCATTTAAACAAAAACGTCCTAACAAAAATTAAAATTTGTCTACTATAATATATATATTTTTTCTTTTTAGATTTAATGTCACTTTGATTACACGTTATATGATCATGAAATGGAACTGACAGATCAATTAATTTGTGTGTAACAATTACAAATAACTGTAAATTAAATCTACATACTTATTTGTAATTTTACAATGAGAAAATGTTCCATAAATATATATATATATATATTTATATACGGTCACTTACCTGTATACTCTATAATACTGTGTGTACTGTATGTATAGCTAACAGTTATCTTAGAGGTGTATAAATTAATCATTTGAATGCTAATTGATCTATAATAAAATAATATATAATTTATTTTATTATCAATGTACACGATTTTTGGTTTTTTTAAATGAACACTGTTTGTGTCTTAATCTTTTGAATGCTAAATAAATATATGTTATCGCTCATGGTAAGAGCAAATCTCAACAACTTATTTAACAACGTATTTCATCATTGGGTCAACCTTTTTTTGATACCACGTACTGTGCAGTATGTTTTTTAAAATCTTTTTTGAATTGAATAATGAATGATTTCTAGGATTATGAAAAATATCTTAGAAGCCAAAGGGTTACGGTAAATTAGCTGGTGGAAATAATAACTTTCTAAAGAAATGAAAGGATTCCTTTCGCCATATTTTAGTGGTACTGTGGATCTTGAGTAAACTTCGTGTTAATGAAGCTGTGAACATTTAAAACCAACTTTGAAGCCAAGATTTTATTGGGTAGTTTAAAAAAATGTTTAATGTCGCTCATAAAGCAATGCGAATGAACGCATTTTAATGACCCCCAAGAGAACATAAGTGCTGTCGCAGTATAAAAAAAACTTTATACAAATAACAGTCTAGGCACTTTAATATCACCTCTGAAACAAACTTTTATTTTTATATCATTTTTAACTGCAAGGCTATGAAATATAATATTATAGGGACAGCAAATTTTCTTTTTTCCTGGAAGTAAATAAATAAGAAAAATATTAAGTTAACACCGTATATATCTTTGAAATACAATACCTTACACTAGTGATTTCTTTATTAAATACCTTATAATTCTTATTTATAAAAACTGGGAACATGAACCGAAGTCTAAAATAATATTTTCCCTTTCCTCTTACATATTTTTTTCAGTCTATCCGTTTTGATTAGATAAAAACTGACTTAATAAAAATAAATATATAAAAAAGGCCAATAAACGAACATATAAAACAATATCATAATTTAAAGTACGTGTAAAAATATCAAGATTCAAATCGTAAAAAAAATAATAAATCTAAATGTGTGATTGATGTGCGATAAAAATGTGATCTTCTCCATACTCTTTGGCCATCTTAATTCTGTATATGGAGCATATAACCAATAGAAATTCTTTACACATACCCAATCAGTTTACTTACATTCTTCTGATATATACAAGCATTCGTCAATAAGCTTAGTGTATTTTGTGAATAGTCTCCAACGATCTTCCAGGATCCAGTTATGACAAGAAACAAACAGGATAAAAAATATCATGGTACACGGAATATTTATAAAAAATATAATAATAAAATAGTAATTTTGGCCAAAAGTGCACTCAATAAGTTTTACCTTAAATGGACAATTGTGTGAGCATATAGCCTCCCCCATTTTTTTTTCAGGTAAGTAGCTAAAAATATTTTATTAGCAAAGCTTATAGTTGTTTGTAAACCCCGGCTACTTTCTATAATAATAAACTACAAAGAGCTTTTTATCACATTTTTTTCCAAAGAACCTTTGTATATTTGGATAGTATGTAAATTAAAGAGAACTGTAACCAGGTCAAAGGTTGATCAAAGCCATGCATCGCTTACATTCAGATGCATCATTGAATTTTTAATTTCCATACACGGATTTGAATTTCAGAGGAAAGAGAATTTTTTTGCTAGTGGCAATAACTTCTGATCCGAGTTTTTTTTTGTGAATTCATATAAATCGCTTTTTCGCTTCTAATATTCAGGGATTGTTTATATTGTAATAGATATTTTAAAGTACAATTTATCTTGCAGGCAACTTAATAAATATACAGCGCACAAGAATGCAGATAATGTTCAACCTTACATGCTTTTCATATTAACTATGAAACGTTATAATTATAATAAAGCATCTATAAAATAGTTATTAATATATTTCAATTATGGATACGAGATTAAATTGCTTCATTAATTGATAGTTTAAATATGATATTAAATATAAATAATAATTTATTTATTGATCGTGATTTTGATTCATTACAATGCAAATAAATAGTATTTTTTATACGACAGTGGGGTAAAAATAACTCTTCTTGTAATACTTGGAAGTTGAAAGCACCAGAAGTGAGAATTCAGTTCGCGATTCATGTCTTTTTAAAATGATAGTAATTATTATTAGAGCATAATGAAGTTGCAGAACGACTACGACGAAGTATCAAATATATCGATACTTTTTAAATGTATAAAATTTTCGTCGAACTTCCGATGTTTCGATCAGTGCATTGAAATCAGCCACTGTAATTTATTTAATGTTTGATCAACTTTATCATATAAATTGGGGTATTGTACCACAATTCAGAAAACTTGACGTATTGCTGAGTTTTGATATTAATCCCTTGAGTAGTATGGACTTACATATACGTCCGAACCTTGTCATCTTGTTTTCAAAGCCATTCTGTTTATTATTACAAGCATATCATTTATTTTTAGGCTAGAAAATAACGCAAAATTAACGAAAAATGAGTTCACTCTAGCTTTGAAAAATTTCCTTATGCTCTATCAATAATTATTATGTTTTGTAAGGAAACGAAAGATTATTTATATTGCTATTTACAAAAACACACAGAAAGTCACATGGGTTAATCATGTGCGTTCAAATTTGATCTCAAGTGCTCCATTCATTTCAAAATATGAGCGGCTACATGTGGTAATGTTATTCATTATTACCAATTTGGAATAATTTTTTCAGTTTACTTTGTTCCTTGTTTATAAATAAAAGAGCATTTTTACAAATCGGGATATCCAATTTAATTCATTTTATGATAATCGTTGGATTGATGGCGGTGAAAGATTTTAGTGCTTAAGACGTGTGAGCATAAAGAATAAAAAAGTTAATACAAATAATATAAACATATTACAAATTAATATTTGTTACATGATCTTAAATCCAGGAAAATCATTTATAGTCAATAAATGTCCATAATCTTTTATATTTCGGAGTGTAAAGTGATTAAACACATAATATAATATCAAAAATACCTTCAAAGTTCATGTAAAACATGTCATAAAAGTAATATTAATGGGATAAAATAACCTAAAAATGTGTGCAAATGTAAAGAGTCAAATCTATAAATTATTTGTCGTACTTTTAATTCACACTCACATATATGTAGACAAATGGTTCGCTTTTTGTTACTGGTCTGATTCCAAATTATATATTTGTAATGAAAATTTAAAAATCATCAAATTGGTTATTCGCTGGAAGTTTTTCAACTATCGCTTAAAGTAGAACCCCGCTCGAAATAAGATGAGACATCCATATCATACAATTTAATAAAAATCTATAGCATACTCAACATATTTGATAATTCACTCTCATTATTTAATACTACATTCGAACCAAATACTACAATAGATTTATAAAATATTATTTGTGCGATGCGAGAAATAAGCAATATTATTAAAAAACTTGTTCTATTTTATATTATGGCATTCATTCATCTCTTGAAAAATGATCTACGGGCTCCGACCACTCGTTCGGTATGCTATGATTTGATCTGAATTGAAATGAGCACGTGTATGGAAAATATACAAAATTCGATTGGTGTTATCAGACCAGGGATGCGTTATGTGAGTGCGTTTTTCAAATTCGAACTGACGTCACAGATGATACCATGTCAGTTCCATATAGATAAAAATATATAATTCAAATGTAAAATATTTTTAGTTTAACTGAAATGCAAAGTGTAAAAATATTAGAAAATATTTGCATACATAGATCAAATAAACGTATGTTTCAATTGGAAAAACTGAAATAAAATATTGACCATTCCAAACATTTGAATACAATACATATATAAATGTGTCATAAGAATGTGCGGATAGAGAACACTTACAAAAATAAAATCGTATACAAATTCAACTGTTAATTTTTACTTTAAGAATCGCCAAAATACATATTTCAAATGTAGAGACAGAGAAATAATAAAAAGAGAACTGCACTCCTTTGCATAATATTATCTGCAATATCAACATACGAGTACAAAGTGTTGATAAATATGTTATATCCTTTTCAAAATCTTATAGTATTCCTTACGCCTTTTATTTGAGGCTATTTTAAATAGTTACTAAAATTGCGAATTACAAACATGTTTCTTACACGTATAATAATAAAATTTGAGTACATATATGAATTATAAAATGTAATTATCCTAGAGGTTTTCAGAATCTTTTGGTGTTTCAACGATAAACATTTTGGTATTCTTTGAACTGCCCAAGTTAATACAGAGCTTGGTACCCTTATCCTCGAGACTATTCAATACGTTCCAATATTTGCCAATCTGTGTTGCGCTCTATTGCATTTACCCAAGAGTGCTTTTGTCGATGCAACTGGAAATGCTAATGCAGCCAAAATATGATCGTGACGTATTTCGAGCGAAGCACATTATAATACAACAAAACTATTGGTTGACTAAAGTCATTACCAAATACCAAAATACTTCTACGGCTAAATGAAGAATCTTTCAAAAAATACTATTTTTTGATTATTTAACTCATAAAACAGTTAAAATATTTATTGGTTTTTGAGTTCAATTATACGGACAAAATTATTGTTATAATTTTTTTGTTACAAGAAATAAATCGACGTATAAATGTACATATATAGAATATAATAGTTCAGTATTTAACGGATATTAAAATAAAATGAGATGTTTAGTTTACTTTACATTTTAGAAAAAGGAAGAAGTACCATAAAAAGTTTAACAAATAATACAACTGAACTGGGGGAAACATGGTGGAAATTATTTTCAAATGGTTTTTATCTTTTTAAGCTTCATTTATGTTCTTATTAATAAAATTCAATGATACTAAAACAGAAATGCTGGGTTACAAATGACGATTTGTAGAGTGGATAGATTCTTTCAAATTTGTTCATCGTATTATTAAAGTTATTTGTAATGAAACTATTATTTTGACCAAACGTTTCTTCCATACTACATATTATTTCTCTATTGTTAAACATATTATATAAACATTCGCTAGGTGTGCATAATGGTGCCCATACATCCACAGTCCAACTGCAGTCCGGGGACTGTAACATGAGCCTATCAATCAGATTGACAGTACACTCATATAGACACCGACTGTTTAATGTATATATATACCATGTTCGCTCCTAGCGTGGAGCATATGGATCTACACAGCTAAAAGATATCCACTACTAAAGAAGAGTAAATGGATCTCCGCAGTGGAAAGACGTCTTGACAGATCATTTTTCACGAGAATCGTTTGTCAGACAATTACTCAACCCAATAAGCATCCAGACCTGCATTTTCGCATTTTTTTAAATCTGACAGAATTGTAATAAAACCCGCATTCCCGGGGTTGCTAGGCGCGTACGCCACCAACTCTACTAATTCATAAACCGTAATCCATAAAATGTAGTCACTTAACTAATAATTATTAATAATCTTAAATTGACACCAGATTATACATACACACTTTATTGCATGATACATGTATACCAGTGAACTTATGGAATAATTGAATAGTATAAAACATTTATATAAATCAATAATGTCAATTTTGGAGTCGATATCGTTTAGTTACTTGGTGTGGAAATTCATCAAGTTCTTGGAGTAACTATACTACAGAATTAACCATCGGCAATTGTTCGTGCATAGCCGAAACTATTATATTATACAATAACTTTGCCTAAGATTGGTACTCTTTTGTTGAAACAATAATAATAATTAATGCATTCTATTGAAATCTTATGAGACCCCGTCCAATTTCTGAAGTGATTGTATATTCTGGCGAAGGGTTGTGGCAACAAAGAAGTGGTCTTTGTACAAGTTTCCTTCAACCGGTATAAACATTTAACGCAGACGACTAAACTTCACAGGCAGACATTATTTTACGTAACGATATTAAATAACAGGTATGGATTTGTAGATGAATTATTTCATCACGTGTTCCATTAATATTGTGAAACTGGTACACCTACTTTCTCTGTCCCTAATTAAATTTTTATTTATTTATTTGTAATAGGAGCTAAAATAGGACGGGTAGAATTTTTCGAATACGTTTTTACATAACACGCCTTTATCAATCGACAACTGAGATGATAAAGGTTCATCCTAAACTATATCGACGGTAGAAATTTTATAAAAGGCACGAAAAACAAAAAAGTGTGTGAAGACTAAAACTGGTGTTTTATTTACTCAACATGATATTAATTAAATAACTTATTTTTAAAAAACTATTTAATTGATTAGTTGGAAGTTCTTTTTCCTAGTCACTAATTTTACAGACCTTTCTTTTTTCAAACTCGAAGGCACTAATTTGACAATTTCAGCGTATACCCTTTTGATAGAACGTGTATTAACTTGCATACATTGTGATTATCGAATAAAAGCAATTTTGAATTTAGTGTTACGTTTTTTTTTCATTTCCAGAGTCGATAATAAAGTCTGCATCGAAAGGAGTACAATATAGCCTCTAACATGCATGAAGGTCCCTATAGATAGATTCGTTTTCACACAAAATAACTATCTGCCAATTGCTCAACAAATCAGGTATAAAGACTTGCATCTTTATATTTTTTATCCATCGGAAGAGGAAATCGAGCCCGCAATCTTAGACTCTAAGGCGTGCACGCTAACATCTCACTCACCGGTGATATTTACGTTTAAAGTAATGCTATTGTTAATTATCGATATTATTGTGTTATGAGGTTATCAGTTTAAAGGTTTCTGTCTAAATATACGATGGCTACTGAAAAATTGAAGGGTGTAAAAAGTCATAAATTACTTATTTTCATTTTTTTTTATTTGTGAGCAAGAAAATTGTGGTCATTTTAGGAATGTTTTTTACCACACATAATACTGAAAAAAATCATATTAATAAATAAAATAATAAAAAATCACGCTTTTTTTAAGTTATTTTTGTTTTCATAATCCAGTCTTTCGGTGGCTACTCTGTATACGTCAATATATATTTAATGTGATCTCAGTGATTCGATGAATTTATTGATGAGGAAAAATAAAATTTCTTGTGTGTACTCACATTAGCGTCAGTGAATCACAATTTAAAATGAGTAACGATGAAACGGATCGCATTGTTCTTCATAGTTTAAATTGCTCGAAGACTGCAGCAAACTGCGCCAAGCATGTGCATGTGCATCTGAGTCCGTTAATCAAAAGTAATGGGCACAAACGAAGGTTAACTAATTTAAATCAATATCGCGAATGCGGCAATAATGCATAGTCCCTACTCGAAATGCATTGGCTCCAGTTAAAGATAACGTAAGTATGTTAGTTACTGTAATGATACGCGAACGATATTAAATTGGATTCTTAAACTATGACTTCACTCTCCTTCATACATTCCTAACTTAAAAGCTTTTTTCTTACATATACATATTTTACATATAAAATGCAGTTTTTTACTCTAGATAATTATTATATATAATTTTTAGAACGACAACAAAATCTGCTCGAGTTGTTCGTAGACCCTCTTTAATGTGATGAGAATTTAAGAATGAATTAAGAATTACAAGGACGTGCCATGGAGTGTAAAATATCTTATTGAATGGTGATTTACTACACGAAGGTCCTGACCTGTATGACAGTAGCAATGATTACACAATACTAAAACAAAATAATTGAAACATAATTATTCCTGTTTGCATCCATAATAATATAATATTAAAATGACCTCTGCATACTGCAGAACTCTCTGTTTTAATAACTTCAGAAATATTTCAAATACGACAAAGTGTTCTAGGACAAAATTTCAGTGTAAAAAATACCGCAAAACAGCTAGAATTAAATCGTAACTAGACTAACCTTAGTTGACCAAAACTAACTACAAATATTTTAAGAATATTTTTATAATAGGCGTATTGGGGAGAATGTTTGTTCATGGAGTAATCATTCTTTTAACATGGCAAAATCTGATTTTTAAATAGTTTTTTTAAGCCACGTTCGCTCCTAACGTAGAGCATATGGATCTACACAGTGTGAAGATATCCACTCTGAATGTGGAGTATATCAATCTCCGCAATGTGAAGACGTCTTGATAGATTCATTTTCATAATATACATCAAAAAATACCTGAAAACATATCCAGGATTAATGCTCAAACTAGTAGACAAATCACTCAAGTGGATAAAATATTACTTTTACTATTGATCGTATAATATATTCTACGTTATTTTTGTATTCTTTAAAAAGATTTCCGTTTAATATATTTTATGCTTTTTAAATAATGAATTATTATTGTGCATTGCTATCTTAGTAAAGAAGATTGTAACTCATGTCACTGAAATTTGTCCATTGAATCGTTCTAAGAGGATCCCATTACAATGAGAGATTTCTCGGCCATATGCGAGAGTCATTTTTGTGAATAAGTTGCATACCTAAATATAGATTGGAATGTGCTTTATAATTGGCTTTTATTGTTCGCTTAGACGAAATTAATATTAACAACGGTCTGGTGTCACTTTGTGAAGTTTTTAAATTGGTCACGAATCGCGAAGGATGAAAAATTTCGCCTTGCTCCAAACTTGGACGATTAATTATAAATTTAATTGCAATTTGGCGAAAGTTTAATGTCACGTATATTTTTATGCGTGCTTCTTATGGAGGTATCTTTTCGTGAAAGTCAAATATCAAATTAATTCTCGTTCTTTTTTGTTACATCAAATTTAAAACTCTTGTTTCGTTTTCGTGATTTAATGCAAATTTGGTACATACTTTGAAATATTTTTTATAACTTGTAAAAATATCGCTAATGACAAAGCAATACCTCGTACACCACATAAAAAAAAAATACGAAAGATGAAAAACTCTCTTTAATCATTACTATTTAAAATCTGTTTGCTATACCGCTTAAATTACGATAAAAAAATGTTTTTTCTTCTGCTATTCCGCTGTTGATGCACAATTGGTAGCAAATTTAAAAAGTCGCTCTTAAAGTGGAGAATGTGTATCTATACACTGTGAAGATATCCACTCCGAAAGTGGAGTATATGGATCTTCACAATGTAAAGACGTCTTGACAGATTATTTTTCAAGAGAATTATTTATCAGACATTTGCTCACCCTATTAGGCACCCAGTCCTGCATTAATGGACTATTTTATGTTACTATTAGATTAACTAATATTTTTTTAATATTTACATTAAAAAACCGGAATTTGACATAATGATATTGACTATAGAGAGTTCTTTTATCTCTTGTGTTTTTTTGCTGTGTGCTATGCAAGGTATTGCTTCATTTCGAGTGATTTATACTGTAAAGCCATATTGTAAAAATCTAATATAACACGCCCATGTTATATGAGTTTTACTCAATTATATGAACGCGTTGAAGGCAGAATTTGTGGATTCTAACCAGGGGCGGCTCGTGGCTTGGAATTACAGAGGTGCTGCGATTTCAAGCGTCACTTTATTGAGAATTCCATTGATTCCATTTAATTACACAACGAGTATATCAAATATTCATCATTTTTAAATAAATTATATTTACGAGATGACTATTCCAAAATTTTAAGCAATTTTTTTTAAATAGAGCGCTGCAGTGCCTCAGCTTTTATGCAAGAGTCGCCATTAGCTCTAGCAGGTTAAAAAAATTCCAAAAATCTATATATGCATGTCCCCAAAGGTTAGAACAATTAGCTGAAACATATTTTCGTAAAAAAATCTGTCCATTTTGCGACGATCAATTAGCGCATACTTTTTTAAACGCCACGTGTAATGGATAATAAAGGTAGTATACTTAAAAATTTAAATATTTAAAAAAAAAAAAAAATTATGAATATATCGCCAAGATTTTAATAAAAATCGTACTATAAAAAGGTTAAAACATTCAAGTTTCAGATTGTACAAAATGGAAATTAAAATGGGTTAAATGCAAAAGATAATAAAACTTTTTTAACTTCTTATCTCATCGCATTGTACATCGCGTTCCATTGTACGTACCTAGAATAAAGATTTTTTTTTACTTTCAAAAGATTTTTTAAACATTATATAGAGATTTTATCAGAAGCCAAATCGTACTTAAATATTCATGACATGTACACTTAAACTAGATGTATTATTTATTTAATATGTACAATTTAAATTCAAAAATTCGTTGCAGATGCATGACTGCTATGAAGATTGACTTCGAGTGTTGTTTGCTCACACAAATAAAAAACCAATAACTTCTAATTGACTCTAAATTGACGGCGGTGAACCCACACAATAAATTTTGGAATATCTAGAGCAAATATTAAGAACCGGTTGTAATATATTTAATTTTTAAGGTGACCATAGTTTTTGAATTTGTTAGCGAAATAACACTTATTCGGACGTCATTCAAATAACAAAATACACTCATATATATATATATATATATATATATAGTATTATGATATAAATTACAAACCACTGTAGAATATAGAATATAAATATATACCACCATGACAAAACTAGGCTTATAAAAATACGACTTAACAAAACTAAAACCGAAAAACACGTATTTTTTAAATATTTTTTTAGGACATTTGTTTTGAAATATTTTTGTATATCAATCACCCACACATAATTTATTTCGTTTTAAGTAATATAGTCTTCAAAGTTTTGTGCTTTTATCGGAGTGAGTAAAAAATGTCTGTATAAAAAAACGGTTTTAGATATAAAATTAACTTTGCAAAATATTAGAAAATATTTGTTATATCATAATATACATATTTTTTTAGACGTCCGTTCTTAATATTATTAATAATCATTGTATAATTTTATTCAGACCAATAAAATATCTAGAAAGTAGTAAAAAATAATATATATGAGAGTAAAATATAATATATTTTATAAGATTAGATTAGATTGAGATAAAGCTCACAAATTCATTCGGTGCATTTGTATCTTGCATAGATGCTTTTCTCTTTTTAATGTGAAATAAAAATTTTCCCATTGGGTTGAGTAATTGTTTGACAAACAATTCTTGTAAAAAATAATCTG
>JAGVSQ010001152.1:0-31146 GCA_022683975.1 Rhyacophila evoluta | reverse complement strand
GAACTTTTACTCATTGTGACATATTGTGATAATCGTTAGAAGGAAAGACTAATTTATAAAAATAAATAATGTTTTTTTCAGCAAACCACAATGCAAGTTATATATTGGAAAAAGTCTATGTTTGTATTTTTGTATACCGTGTCCGCTCCGAAAGTAGAGTATACGTATTTTAAAAGTGTAAATATAGCCACTTTCGGTACACATTGATAAGACTTATGTTTACAGCCTTTTTTCACGAAAAATGATTGCCAACCAAACGGTGATACCAGAGCATCATTGGATTTTTATAAATCCAGCAGTTGTGGAAATTTAACTTCTAATCTTCGGGAAAACAAAATACAAGTAACATAAACTAAACACACAAATATAAATGTATAATATATTACATCGAGTTTTTTGTCACGATAATGTATCAAAAAAAATGCGCCTTTAAATTCAAGAATCAGAAAACAATTTCGTATTTATATGATATTGGAGTGATAAAAAATAATGTCTTATTCTACTATTTGACATATTATTTCTAAGCACGAATCGCTTGTGCTCGTTCAATGTTCTTCTTATTAGCGAATTTCTATAGCTGTCCAAGTCATCGAAGTCTGTGGTGTCACGCTAGATTGTGAAATGAATCAGAATTAGAAATGGAAATACGTTTGCATAATGAAAACTCGGTACTGGCACGGCACGCTTTCTCGTCTATTCAAATAAATCTGTCATACGTCGATATTGTAAGCAAAGATTACGGGAAAACTTGAAGCAAACAATAAACCAGTGTAACCGAGAATATCTTTGGAAAAAATTGGTCAAAAGTGAACAGAAAGAAAAATTTAATTAATAAAATATAATTATTTAAATATTTAATAGAAAGATAGATATTTTACAATAGCATAAATAAACACTGTTGGATTAAGTTAGTCGTAAAAATTACAGTTCAAGTGATGTAATATTTAGTAAATAATATTTTCAATTCATTTTTATTCCAATTAAACGTTTTTAAATCTAAAAATGCAGGACTAAATGCTTATTGGGTTAAACAAGTAATTGACCACCAATTTTCGTAAAATTCTATCTGTCAAGACACGTCTTTGAATTGCGTATATCCATATACTTCATTTTTAGGTAGACATCTACACGCAGTGTGATCCATATATTTTACTTTTAAGTACGAATATGGTTAGTAAAAACTTAGTAAATAAACTCTAAGTACATGAAATTTAATTAACACGGATTTTTGGTGATGTATTGAGGGATTGACTGACATCCATGTAGGTGATAAAAAAATAATGCGTTAGTATAAGTGTTCACCTTGCGAAAATTGATATAATGGTATATTATACTACGAATACAGACAGAATTTGCTTAAAAAAATTATACGTATGTATATATCATTATTTTGAATATATCCTCATCCATATAAGGGGCAGATATGACAGAAAAGTTTGATAAAAATACTGAAAAACGAAAAGTTGAAATCCCAAAGACTTCCTTAAATACAGAATACAAGTAGAGTTGAGACATTTATGTATTTGTTTTACAAATTAATTTGCGTGGAATATTTCACTCGCGTAGAACAGGTAGGTTGTTATATTTTGTTCACAATCAATATTCAATATTTGAAATCTTTAATTTTTAAAGCCATTTTATTATATTGTTTTATGGTGCTTTAAAGTATATTAAGGTGAGGGTTGGGTTAGGTTGCATAGAAGAAACATATGTAGACACATCGCAGAAGTTGAATAAAAGCAGTTTTTGAAACATTTAAACGGTTCGTCACTAGCTACCTAGCTTGTTATGATATGTAATTACAGTAAAATACAAATCACAGTTCATTTGATCGGTAAACTTGAAACTTTCCAACAGTTATGCGAGAATATTTAAAAAATATTTAATGAAAATTGTAATTATGTCTACAAAATCAAATCAACAGAGAACAGAAGCAATAATAGGTATTCAATTCATAAAATTCTTCAATTAATATTCATTTCATATAACTGTATTTAAGTTACTCTATGTTTAATGCTTATTAGAAATATCTATTAGACAATTTACAAAATAATATCTAGAAAAAATATTAAAGAATTTTAAACAAATATTTAGACAGTTCTGTGTACTTTATAAATTTTACAAAAGGTTTATAAATGATTTTTCAGATTGAAAAAAAAGTTGTTTCATGGATTATATGAAAATAGACGCACGAGCTCACACCCACACATACAAACACGAAATTAGTACATAAATTGTAATTTTTAATATATTACGTATGAGTACACGATAACATACAAACTTACAGGTCAAATAAAAATGCATTTAAAAGTAAAAATATTGAAAAAAATTTACTATTTCTTATTAATTCTATTGTTTGTGCTTTTAACTATATTTTATCTGACATAACTTAATTTTTATATAAACATATGCATATATATTTGTAAAGAATATACAATTTTATAATGATTATTGAGCTTCGCTTTTTAAATGGGCAAGATTTTAATATGCGTTCAAATTATAATAATAAATGGGATATTAAAAAATAGTAGATTTATAGTAATTTATGTTGACGTACAATGGGTTGGTATTGATAAGAAAAAGCTTTGAAAATACAGATTTCTTAAGTGAACAATCATCTCAAATTGAATGTTGAGAGACTATCATTGGATACGTCATATTTCGTTTATTAAAAATATCAAGCTTATTGATATAATATTTTCAAGTGAAGTTTTAATGTTGTTACACAGGTCTTAATTAGTAGATAAAAGGTAAGCTATTATATCAAAGATAACAACATCATTAAATCAAAATAGCTTGAAGTTTGTTGAGAAACAATAGTTGAAGGCTACATTTTCTTATAGTGGCAAAAATAGAGCGATAAACTAGTACAGCTTATTTTTAACATTATGTTTTTACTGTTTGTTAATACTTGAGTTAGATAAACTTTACGAATTAATTTATTTAATGTTGTGTTGATTTATTTTATATTTTATCGTAATCTTTAATGGTGTTTTATGTTATTTTGATTTAAATACAAGTTATTACTGGTAACTCTGTTGTACACTTACTTAATGGCAAGAAAAATATGAGAGTTGAATTTATCGATTATAAATAAGAAAGAATACAATAGTTTTTCATAGATAAAAGTGTTATATGAAATCGTATATGTCTTACCATGTGGTTAATAAATTTGGCGACACACAACATGGTCGGTTGCTTTGATGATTCGCCGAAGAAAACTGACTCTGAACTGGTGTCTTGATGGTTTGCAATATTTTAAAGGTTTTTGATAGGTGGGTAAAAATATATAAACGAAAGCCTGTCACACTATAGCTATATGCTTGTGGTGACAACCCGTGATACGCGAGTTTTTCACTTTTAACTCGCTCCGCTGCAATAGTAATGCTACAATTTATAATATATCGCTTAAAATAATCGAACGATCAACTATTTATACACCACAATAAAGGTGATTATAACATTTTTATTTTAAAATATAAACTCTATATATCCGTTATACACAACTAAGTTATATTTTTTGATGCTTTGGACTATACTCACACATAGAATATATAAGTATATTGACAATAAATAAAATCAAAGTTTGCTTCTATATATTTAATTGTGAAAACATTATACTTATTAGGCCACAATTTATATTACTGAATTCACTATTCCCATAATAATCTTAAATGGATATAATATACAGTTAAATTTAAAAGATATACAGCTACACCATCAGGTTTTTTGGAAATACTTCTTTTGATTCTTATAAAATAGGTTTTATTTATCATATTTGAAAAAAATTCAATTCCAATTATGGAAAAAAAACATTTTGGGTCTTATCGTTGAAATCATTGTGGAGTTAGATTGGTTACTTCTGTATTTTTATTTTAATCTATATAAATAATTTTACTATTCACATTTCGATATGAAATAAAATAGTGTTTTTTTAAATGTCATCGATCTATCACGGTTTTGTCAATGAATAAACAAAGTAATCTCTTTATACATGGAATATATGTATTTAATCAAAATATTAAATGGTTATTATGTCGCCGATAAGGAATTATTAACTTACACTTTTTCCAAAATCGACTAAAATAAACTAATAAGTCAAACATGTATATTTTAAAATACAATTTACTGCAATATATCGATGGCCATAAATTGACAACACGTATCATACGTTTATTAAATTGTTCACGAGAACTAAAAAATATTTAAAAAAATAATTATTGGGATATTAAACAGAATGAAAACACTATGGAGTGAGATAATTTCATTTAATAAGAAGTATATTTCGATTTCAATTATTCCTAATACTTATTTTAATAATGTTTTTAGTCCTTCTCAACAATTTAACAAGTGTATGATATGTGTTGACAACTTATGGCCATCAATATGGCCAATATCATACGAAAATAATGCAAAGTCACCAAATTCCCTGATTTAAATACACAAAATAACAATCAAGCACGATTATCTCCACAAAATATTTTCGCGAGTTAATAACTTATCAACGACAATATATTGATATTGTATAGAATAATTACTTTTATTTCACACAATTTTAATATCAATAAAAAAGTATCCGACTTTTCGAAAGAATCAGAGTTATTACATTAATATTGTAGTTTCCCTCTCCGGTGAATAAAATTGATGTCAGCTATGGAAACTTTTTAAACATATGCCGCTGTATAAATAAATTGATACACATAATATATCACGTAGAAAGTCTTTCCTCATAACATTCATCTATTGTATTGGATCGCCAATTCTCAGTGGCGTAATTATTATATATTAAACCAACATTAGTTGTAACACATAATACGAGTGATAACATTAAAATTATAATTTCATTAAAAATATATGTACCGGTATCATTGCGAATGTTTTATTTTGGTTAAATGTAACTACGATAATGCTTTGTTTGAGAGTCGACATGATAATTTATGACGATTAAAGATAAATATACAAATACAACCCATTAAAACGATTTCTTATATAGTTTTTGTTATAACTCAGATCAATCAAACAATATAATACAAATCATAGATTCTTACCCAATGGGTCAAACTTCATTTCTACTTTTATAAATTGTCATGACTGTGATTTACTTTGCACAGTTAATTTGCACTTAAATTTATCACATTGTAAAATGTGTGATTAAACTGTTTCTTTGCAATAAAAACGTTTATATAAACAAATATTTTATAATTCTTAACCATTTGGTTGACTTGCCACTGTAACTTTGAGGCAATAGTATTGCAATGTGAATGTGATGGTATTCATTTATAACGTGCATTTTAAACATGCATGTTAATAGATTTTTTATAAACCTCAGTAAAGTTTTCACATACAATATTTATTTCATAACTAGTATTGAATAATCGGTAAATATAATAAAACGATTTACTAAATATGTTCTTCCACTCAATAAGCTTAGAAGATTTGAAAGGGTTCGGCAATATATTTACACACATTTCAAAGTTTTATAATACCAAATTTATAAACACGATTATTTTATAGATTATAAAAAAACTAGTCAAAGGTAATTTAAAAATGGTAGATATTTGAGATATGAACATAAGGATGAACCAGACAATTAAGTATATACAGAATATGAATATTATTGAACTAAAGATGGCCATGGATATATACATATCGATTATGGAAACGAAAATGTACGATAACCTCAATATTTTCAAAATATCTTTTTTTCGATTAATTTTTTATTGTTTTTCAATACAACTTATTAATTTAATATTATATTGGGTAAATAAAATACCGGGTTATGTATTCGTGCACTTTAAGGTTATGTATATTTAATACTTTGAATTTGGCCCAAAATAGTTAAATAGAAATTTCTGTGCCTCCTGTAAAATTTGTTTAGCGTAGATTACATCTTTTTTTCATTCCACAATCGATATTCACACTCTGCTCCCAGAATATAAATATATTAATTACAACCAATTCTTTACTGCACACAAAATAATTTACCTCTGTCTGCAACAATACTTTACGGTGTTTTTTACTATTGGCTTAAAATATTTTCTATCTGGTTTTAATTGTCGCAACACGTAACTTGATTATTTGGTTTAAGCCACTTTATAAAGTCATTTTTATTTTTTTTGTAATCTCTTGTTTCATTGATACATTTTTATACTAATAAATAGTTTGTACACGTGTTATAAACATATGTGTGAATATAAAAATGTGAAAATGATACCAGATATTGTAAAAAATAAAACATTACTTTATAAAGAGACTCAAACCAAAAAATTAAGATACGTGCTCCTGCAATATTGATGACGAAATTTATATTTTTTTAAGAGAAAAATAAGGGTTAGAATATTTTCACAATGTTTCACCCTTTCAGTCATACACGTGTTTTGCGAAACATGCAAGCCGTGAATATATATCACGTCATAAATACAAAGACAGACATGTAAGTCATAATAGAAAAAAAAACCTATGGCATTCTTTAGGTGGCATAGAAAATTCTGTATCTACTACTCTATTTACTGTTTTCCTCACGCACATCTTGGCACGCGAGCACTTTGTTGACTACCACATTATCAATAAGATTGCAGATTGCCCGTTATAGCTTTAACGCCATAAAACCTTCCTGCATTAGACCAGCTTACGACATTTCAACATTAATGTTCTTTCTGGTAAAATTTTGTGTCAGAAAAAATAACCAATTGTTACAATTTTCTACAGACATAAATATAAAAATACGTAAATATTTGTTTGTGGTTTCATATAATTTTATGATCTTCACAGGGTGAACATGAATACACAATAGGAGTACATATATTCTTCGCAATATAAACACTTATGTTGATGGATTTTTTCATGAGAATTGGTTATCGATTAATTGCTCAACCCATTGAGCATCTAGTCCTACATCTTGGAATCCATGTGCACGCTTACGTTGAGTCCACTGATAGGAAAATATATTTTACTAGTGTAAAATATCTCTTACCTCATCATATGAATTTATTTTCATTTTATTAAGTAAATATCTGTTTAATATGTGCTATTTACTTTGTATTAAGGAGATTGAGGAAAGTATTTCCAAAGTGAATTTATTTATGTCAAAATTTAAGGAAAGACAGTTTTCTATAAAATTATTGTACGGCATTTTTTCAAAGTTTACTTTTGCTATAAAACTATTTTTTTTCAACCGGTTCACACACCATATGGTTCTTCCATACAGAAAATATACTTGTTCAAAATGTTTTCCTTTAAATTTTGACATAACGTTATAAGTTCACATGGGAAAAATACTTCTCAATTCTCAGTACTTGGGGATCATTTACCATATACCAAAAGGTCGCTTTTACAAAATTTAATATAGCTGGGCCTAAAACGGTTTTGCAACTCTAAAAAGTTATTTATTTATCAATGCCATATATTTTTTACAATTTCGTCATTATACAATAATACTTTTGTTATACCATGTTCGCTCCCAAACATGGAGCATACGGATTTACACAGTGCGAAGATATCCACACCTAAAGAGGGGAATATGGATCTTTGCAACGTGAAGACGTCTCAATAGATTATTTTTCCCGAGAATTGTTTGTCAGACAATTAATCAACCGAATGGGCATTCAGTTCTGCATTTTTCAGGTTTTTAAAATGGAATCGAACCTGCACTCCCCGGAACGCTAGACGCGCACGCTACCAACTACGCCACCGGGGAGAATAAGAGAAAGAATTACCCAACTTAAAAAGATGATGACACAAGAGATTTTTGCATTGTTTTTACCTGACTGGCTGATAAGTCTTGTCAGTTTAACGACAGTTGCCAAGATTGACAGAGTGGTTAGCCGCGCTAATAATATACAATAAAACTTTGAAATGTGTTGACTTTTTGTACTACTTCGATTCTCAAATCCGTGACTACGCTTGCAGAGAGCTTTAAAAGCTTGTGGGCTTACCAACTCATCCACCAAGCGTACGATATTTACTTAACATTACATAACGACTATAAAAGGAAAAAATACCTATTCCTTAATTTTTCAAAACAGCTTTTATTCGATAATCAGGATGTATATAGCTCAATACACGTTTTGTCAAAAGCATATAAGCTGAAAATGCCGTACTCGTGTTTAAATTCAGCTTTTAATTTATAAAGAAAGATGGTCTATGAAATTTGCCAACAGGACAAAGGCCGTCTACCTAATCAATTTAATCAATTTTTATTAAATAAATTATTCAATCTATATCATATTGAGAAAATATAATACTGGCTTTAGTATTCAAGCACTGCAAGGCTATGTATATGTAGTGTTTGGACTTTGGATCAAAATCATGAAATAAATAGTTGTTGCGCCTTCTGTAAAATTTGATATAATAATTGTTATGTGGGTTACATCCTAATTCCTTTCCACAGTCGATAAGTCGATATGTGCATAGGTATGTCGAAAAAAGCAATAACACAATAATAAAAATACGAAGCTATTAACGTATTCGAGATACACTTTGTATAGACATTTACGATAGAGCTACGACATAGTAGAGGTAAAGGTAAATGTACATAATGCTATGCATGTCTTTAACTAATTATAACAAAAGACTTTGTTTATAACGCTTGAAGCATTGTAACTTTATTCATTAATTCAATAGACTTATTGTTGTGAGACTTTATGAAATTGTATTTCAAAATATTCACAGAATTTATGAAATTACTTGTAAAAATCTGAATTTTTGATTTATTATAAAAAATTTGTAAACATATTCATAATTTATTTTAACATGTTTAATCAAATGTTCTATTTTTTATTTTAAAACGATTTAATCCATTTTAACCTCTATAAAATACGTGGCTTAGAAATAAATAAAACGTAAAAATATTAATACGGAATATGTACGAATAAAATAGTATCGATTACCGGATACGAAAAGCATATTTCCAAAGGAAACTTATACTGCTATCCCAAAATTTAAGAAATACATTTTTAACAAGTGTTTTTTTTGTATATAATAACCATATAAAGTGTAAACCAGTAGAAAAATCAATTTCAAAAACATGTTCTTCATTATTTTTCCACACAAAAAGTGTAACTGTAAACTCATTTAAATATTGGCATAGTGGGATAATTTCACTTTAGAAATATACCCCTCATTTACAGATACATTTTTGTATCCTGTAATCAATAAATTTTACTTTTATTTATCATTAGCTATAATGATAGATATTGTGTATTTACTATACAATATTATATTTAAATAAATGTTCACCATTAGAATCATTTACCATCATACATTAATATAATATAAATAGCTCAGAGCGATGAAATTTAAAATATTCATAATTGAAATTAATTTAATATCTTTTAAAGTGTTGCCAATTTACCCACACAGTTACTTTTATATGTTGTTGTACTAATTATTTTATGAAAGAATATCATAATGGTTTAATAAATTAATAATTCAACCAATCGTTTATTAATAATTTATAAAGTAAAAATTATCAATTTTCATACAAAACTTAGGATAAATAAGTTTTAATAGAAATCTTATGAACATTTAATAACAATTTAAGGGTATTAATATTTATGTTCAATAGACCTTGGAAAAGTTATTGATTAAACAAAATTTTGCTACAACTAAAATAAAGCATGTTACCTTTGGTTGTCTGCCGCCATTTTTCGACGTTTGTTTGTTTTGATGGCTGTCAACTAATACCTTTGATCCGAACCTTTGAAGAATTTTCTTCTTTTTTTTTGGTTTCTTATCATCACTGGCACTCATTTTAGCTAACTGTGTACGGTTAAGACAATATCTGATAATCCTTGATAATAATTTTGACAATTCAATTATTCGTTAAAACACTTCAACGTCACCTCGTGTGTTATAAGAGTGAAATGAAGCGCCTTGTGCCAGTCACCAAGCAACAAAAGTCAACATGAATGTGCATTATAATATCGATAACCTAAATTTCAAATAAATAATTATTTATTCAATATATTGATTTATTTTTGTATTAATATACAAATTTTATTTTATATCATAGTTAATTTTTCTGTCATGTTTTTGATGTATTATATTTTAAATTAAGTGCACCGCAGTATTTAAGCAAATAACTTAAAATGAGAAAAACTGTCAGCTAACAATTTTTTTTTAATTTTTGAAACTGTATAATGATTATCTGTGTCTATTTCAAATCTCTTACACTTTTTAACTTCCTGAATACTGTTTGAAATAAAAAAATATCACACGTTATCATGTTATACTACGTATATAACCGTGTATTCAATGACTAATTTGTACAAACTTTTTTTATACAAAAATGCATATCAAATATGATTTTTTAAATGCTAATATTCTACAGATGGCACTTAACATCGAAATACATTCATTTATTAACGTAACCCTATATTTAAAAGAAACCCATGTAATTGTACTTTATTTATTAGTTTTTTACATGGGCCAATTAACGAGGCTGCATCTATGTATTTAGTTATTATATTTTACATATTGATTATCATTCGTAAAACTTTAAAGCAATCATTTCGAAATCTACATTTGTATTTGCCTAACTCAGCTGTACTTGTGATAAATCCGTACGACATTTATGATATTTTGAATTAATTTTGCGTGTGAGCTACGGGAACTACATTCGGAACGTGCAAAGTATATTGTCTCGAAGACTACATAATTAACCCACTCTCAAAGTTTTCCGTTTATTATTATATAGATTTTTAATACTGACTATATACCATCAATAGTCATTGGCAGTGAAATTTGTAAATATTCCAAAAACACACAACTCGATTTTTTGGTTTAAGTAACTTTTAAAAGTAAAGTCTCTTGTATCATTGGCACATCGAGCAACGTATTCTTGAAATGTTGGCGACCATTTATCCTACCTGGCATTATAACTATACTAGCATGCACCTTGTCGCCTAGTGGGCCAAATCGCTAAGCGGTATGGGTGGCCATGGGATCAACCCCGGTAGCTGGGTAAAAAACGGAACTGAACATCAAGCTTCCAATAAATCCGTGAATAAAAAAATGCCAATATTTATACCGTCGAAATCTATATACTTTAATTTACTCGTGAATAGTAAAATAACAATTACCATCGAATATATAAGTTTATATAAAATCATATTGTCTAAACGTGTCTTAGTATAATGGAACATGTGAAAACTACTCTTATATAGATGTCCACAGTGTGAATATGTCCACTTGAAAATTAAGTTATATATATTACGTACATTTTCCGCGATGTGAAGACATATCTTAACGAATTATTATTTATAAGCGTTGATTATCAGTCAATTGTTCAACAAATTAGGCGTTAAGTCCTGTAACGCAAAATATTGAACAAAATTACAGCTGCAGGATTCGAACCTGCGGGACCAAAGCACACATGCTCACCTCTCGCATACCCGAAGAACTACTCAATAGATTATAAGCTCCATCACAGTATTTCTCAATTTCAAAATTATTCTTTCAAAAAATCTGCGATATTTTTTAAAAGTATAAAAATAATAATTTTTAAAATCGAAAATTACTGAAACAGTTAATACATATTAAATATTATTGACAAATTACGTTCCCTAATGTATTAATTCTATTTTTTTGTTCAAGTATATATTATCTTTAAAGAATTGAGTCCTCCGCAGTGCATGATTATTGACCAAACTTTCGAAGAATGGCTTGGTACGAGCTTTGCGGTCATAATTTGACTAACTTGCTAACCAAAAACAATTATCTCTGCTTATGTCTCTAATTACGAATGTTTGCACGATCTGATATACTCAATACATATACGTTCAAAAACATTCAATGCATACATACAAGTCCATGTAATATCTAATACATAATTATACATATATATAATCAAAAAATAATAAACATTATAGACGTCAATGCTCTCCATGCACTCGTACTTATATAAATATGTACTCGTATAGTGTGCTTATCTACTATTAATTATAAACATCGTCTTCAGTACTTTCTATGAAGAATTCTAATATACAATATTATATTTTATTCAAATTGAATACTTTCAATAGTATGCTAATTATAACCATTTCAACGTGTTTAATTATTATAAATTATAACATGCTATTCAAAATGTTTATCGCACATAGTATTTTCGATTTCTTATGGGGAATACAATAAAACTAAAAATTTGAGTTATATAATAATTGTCGATATACAGGATTTGTTTTGCATTGTGTAATTCTGCAAGTATCGGTCAAAATCTAGAAGATCAAAATTTCTATCACTTAAATGAAATATCTCAACCGATCAATTCGCGTACATTCAAAACATACTACATAAGTTTTTAGGGACTAATTCTATAGTACATATATATATATAATATTAATATTAATATTGGATGCTTAAATGAAGATTTATATGTGTCTAAATGTGTGCGTTTTCTGTTGGAGTACCAACCCACCAATCTTAAAGATAATAATTAGTTTCAATATAATGCTAATTATAGTATAATTAAATTTTTTGGTTTCATCTTTTCTTAAATAAATTAACATTTTCTTAAAAAATAATAATTATGTAATATATATTTCATAATAATACATTTTTCCTATTATATGTTTTTACTTTCATTTGATTCATTAAATTAATAAGAAAGATTACATGTATGTCCAAAATTTATTATGTAAGTGATTTTATTTTTCTAGAGAATATGCATCTCTATTATAAAATTATAAGCATCCATATACACGTATAATGCAGTTTAATGGCTCTTGATTACAAGTTTTTCAGTAGGGCTTACTTAGTATTATGTTGTTTCAAATGCATTCGCGTGAGATAATGCGGAATAATGCGCAAAATTTATAGAACAGCAAAGTTTCCGCCGATATTTCATTATAATAATTATAATATATCACACAAAAGTATACAAATAATTATGAAATACCATACATTTTACATTTCATACTTTAATAGCAAAGGGTAGTTCTTCTTTAGATTAGTTAGTATATCATGGGTTTTAATACCACTGAGTGAAGTTCACATCTTAACCAAATTAATACGTGCATAGATACAGCCTATGTATTATAAAAAATATACGAAACCCGTATTTGTTATTCTATTTAAATACTTTTTTCATTGTATGTATTTTAAGAGGCTCTCTATTGCGTGAAGGAAACGTGTTATATATTAGTATGTACAAAAACTGAAATCCAAATTATTTAGCTAATTAAACTTCAGATTTAGATACATACTCAAACTGTTAAAGTTGTTTCCCATTGTGTGGTAATACATACAGTCATACTGAGTGTTGAACTGTTCAAATTATATATTTAATCTTTATTAGTATATAACAAACAATATGTTGATATTTAATTATTCCGTGAAGATTAATACTCATTTATCAAGCGTAACCACCACAATTACTCTAACTCACCCTATTAAGTTCATCTTCAGTCGCCTGATTGGCGTGTTGAACGGGATCCGGACTGCTTGACATGGTGCGTGTTTAACAATACAACTCGAGCACTGTTTAATTCAAAAACAAATTCACCACAGCATAAATCCAATACTCCGATAATTAATACATCACAATCGATTTAATTATACTCCAACATGCTATTAAATTGTATTTAGTTGGCACAAGAGTGACAGAATTGGAACTGGTGAAATTCGAGCCATGTTGCGACGGGGTCTTGTGTAGTACAATATTAAAAAGGATTTCTGTCAACGGAAAATTATAGAATATATCGTAATAAAATGTCGTTATGGTATCTAAGCTTTGTTGACTAAATTAGCAATTTATTTGTAGCGCAAACCACCCGGGTTCGTTTTCAAATAACCATATCACAGGGGCGTAGCTTTAATATAAAATACTATTTTTATATCTTTAATTATATTTTTAGAACATAAACATTTATTTAGAAAGCTCTTTTAGTTACAATTCTATTATCAAATTTATCTCGTCTGCCTGCTCTAAATTAGATCGACAAGTGAAATATTTATCTGTCACTTTTTAACATTAACATTCAAAACCCGTTTCTACGATAGTGCTTCCAAATTTGTTCCATATCGCGGCCCCCTTAATATGAAAAAAAAATTCCCGCCGAAAAAAAAAACTTACTTGCTAAAAGTTTTATTCGTCATGTATTATTACTATGAATACACACATGTTTATATTTTATCACAAAATAATAGGAATTTACTTAAATTTTTTTTAAAAATAAATAAAAAAATTAATGTTAACATTAGCTAAATATGTGAATAAATATTATTTTGACTCATTACAGAAATATTTCGTGGCCCCCGCTGAATAACCTGTCTACCTACTAAGTACATGTCTACAATAACGATATCAAGTTTATATTGTAAACTCGAAAAAAGTTGAATTAATACCATATTAATTATCAATCAATAGTTTTCAAACGTATAAATGATTATATATATTCATGTATATCAATGCTATTATATATATATAATAGTGTGTAATTTATTGCTAGACACTGTTATGTCAATTATATTAATTAATTCAGTTTAGGTAGTTATTTTTTTCTTGTTAAAATGCACATCATTAATGTCTAGTTTTAAAAATTTATAAATAAGTTATATATTGACAAGCAGTTAAATAATAATGCAGTTTTTTCAAGAATTACTTTCTTATAACTGTTAATATGGCCGATATCTGATATAGACACTTCCAGAATTGAATAATCGATATAATATTTCATACTAGTTATATGGTTCGTCTGAGTATTGTGCGATGTTTTACAGTTTAAAAGAATTCAATACGAAAAAAAAACAAATAACTAATTTAATGTCTTAATCTCAAGCTATACAATACTAAAAATAATATATATTTTCAGCGAAGATATTCTATTAAAACTTTCGTAAAAACTTGACGAAATTGATTAAGTTCCCGTCAGTTAGTCTCGTATTAATTGTAATATATTTTTTTAAAAGCTCATGCTACAATTGAAAAACTTTACCTTCATTATTTTGCAGTTTTTTTTTACCCTTCACTGATTTTCTTAATAGGAAGAAAGACAAAATAATATTTCATATCTTCCAGTCACGCGATTAGTATTAGTAACTTTTTTAATTGAATAAAAACATAATAATATGTTTCGGAATCCTAAACGATATTGATTTTTTTGAAGCCATTTTGGTTTTTATGCATAAAAATGTGGCCATCTATTTTGAGCTTGCAAAATATGTTTTAAATAATTCAACATAAATAATCTTAACATATTTGAGATGGTTTGGATTAGTAAAATAGAAAATGTGCTTGAATGACATTTGAGACATCTTACATTATATTAATAAATAACATTAAAGGGATTATAATAATAATATTATAATCCGATGATTTAAACCTTTTTTGTCATCATCATAATAATCATTCATAACAAAGTAGTTAATTTTTTTATAATATAAACATCAATAAACGAGGACTTATATTCAAAGAGGATCTGACTAGTTAATACATGAATACAAAATTTATTATTAAAATGTGTATTTATCTCGTTCTTACTTATAAACAAACTCAGTCAGACTCTACTGGCATTAAAGTACACGAACTTAATGGATTTCTGCGTAGAGTGTTATATAAATATATTTTCCATGACATTGTGTAAATGGATATTTGTCGTGTTGCTAATATTTTCAATTTTTTTATATAACGTTTTAATAAAACCGCATTCACGTCGAGCATTAAAGCAAATGGAGTTATTATCTATAGCTCAATTTTTTTCATTGTTTTTTTTCAATTTCAAGGGCTTTGTAACATTACTTCATTACAAAGCCTTCCAGTATCATGTAGTTAGTCCTTTTTGAGCCAGAAAAGGGGATTAAATTGTCGAAAGTGTGAATGCGATTAATACTGAAGAATGACTTTCCTTTTATTATAGTCAAAATGGCGTTCGTTGTATATCTCCATAGTATTATGGTTTAAATAGATTTTATATAAGCTTTTGAAGTCCAAAAAAAACGTTACGTATGGAAATAATAAATTACTTAAATCCTAAACACTCACGTGTCAAGCTATCGAATTTGAATTATTCAAAATATTCTTATCAACACTTTTTCGTTATTACTCATATGTGTAATCTTAAAAGTATATTTATCTATCCAAATTGAAATCTACTCACCACTTGAATACTTACAATAAATTATAATAAAGTATATCACATTCGAAAAAGCTATCGAGAAAACTAATTGACTATTTGATTTTTTTCACCGTGTCCGTTCTGGGGCATGTAAAGCATACAGACCTCCACGATGTGAAGATTATTTTTAACGGAGTTCCGGTCCTCACCCAATCGTTTAGCATAATACCTTTTCACATCCTGCGCTTAAATTCACAGTTCAAACGATTTTTACAAACATGCAGGACTTGAATGCGAGACACTCGACTGTGAACGCTTCACAACCATGCACGTTTATCAACTTGATCGCTGTGGCGATAGTTTACTCTCACATTCCCATTTATTTTCATGCAATAGTAAATTTAGATTGGCCATTTAATATTTTCTGATATCATTGAAATAGCTACAAATTGCCAATAGTCCAATAATAAAATTTTCAAAATCTGCTTATATACTTTTTTAATAGCCGAAATTTTCTCATGTATTCTGAATGAATTTTTTACTTTAAATGTATGGTATTTTACTTTTTTCAAACAATATTACATTCTTTAAAAGATGCGTGTATCTCTTCGCATGGCTAAAATGTCTTTACGATTCTAGTAAAATAATTATTTCAAATAACAGAGTGCATATCTTACGAAGCTTTTAAACATTTTATGGTACATGTCAACGGTTTGTTGACAAAAATAATAACTTAATGATTACAGCAAAACACGCGTACTTACAGGGATGTAATTTATATGACGTTATTTTTCATATTTTTTAAATTTTTTCGTGTAACTATTTTGTTTATTAGATCTTTATTAAGACTATACTTTTAAATTGAATGCATTACATTATTTATGAAGTGACAGATTGCATCAAATTGATTCCATTAAAAATTATTATTTTAATTTAAGTGTGGACAAAAAAATATAATGTATACTTTAAATTTCATGTGTTTGAAACGATATAACAATTATATTCTTCTATTTAGATCATTATCTGCCAATCACATTTCGCTGTTAGACATCTTTGAGTTATGTATTTTAGTGTATGTATATTATTATAGATATTTTGAAAAAAATACTGAAATTATATATAGCGTTAAAATAAATCAATATAACAATTATTTAGATCGCGTTTTTGTTACTTTTGGATACAATTTAAAGATGAGAAAGAAGAATATACGCGACTAGCAAATAATAATGTATTTAAAATTATATCCACCTTTATGTTCAAATATACATAAAAGTATCCTGTTTTTAAAGTGTATTCCAAAAAACTCAATGTTTAATGACCTCAACTATTTATTTTAATAGCATAAATACTTTTTTTAATCCTACGGTCTACGACTGTCGTTGCATATGCAAAGTGATATTCACAATGATGGCACAGTCAGCAACGCTAATAACGTTTTTTAACCTGGATGCTTCAAAATGAATAAGATGTAAAATGGTCCACTTACCTTATTTCTCAAACTCTAGCATTTTTTTTCTTCACATTTCGTGCACAATTTATGTAGCTTTTCAGATGTGATATGTGTGAAACTGCTATTATTACAAATAAAGAAGGTGATGATTGTTTCACGAAAACAACGGCGCAACTGAAGTGCATTAAACGCTTTAAATGGGATTTTTATGTATGGTGTTTTGTTCCCAATACTTTAGTGGTGTTAAGCACTTAAGAGGAAGCTATTACAAAGCGTGTGAAGGGGTATCCGTGCCAGTTACGATCAGAAACAAAACTAAAAATAACATTGCAATGTTCGGCAAAAATATTTAATCAGCCACAAATCGCAATATAGGTATACAATAGCTATACTTACATGTGGAATAATGTAACGATTTCACCGCAAAAATATTCAAAGGTAAGGACCCGACCGAAAAAGGGTCGTTTACCAGTTTTAAATAATTCAGAATATATTTTTTTACCATATTCGCTCCCAAAGAGATATGGATCTACACTGTGTGAAGATATCCACTCTGAACTAGGAGTATATGGATCTCCGCAATATGAAGACGCCTTGACAGATTATTTTGTCACGAGAACTGTTTGTCAGACAATTGCTCAACCCAATGGGCATCCAGTCCAGAATTTTTGGATTTTTAAAACCTGGCAGATGGGAAATCGTTACTGTATTCCCCGGATCGCAAAACGCGTACGCTACCAACTACGCTACCGGGGGGACAAAAAAAGAATAAAGAAACATATTTTTTATAAATACAAAGAGAAGAAGAAATTATCTACCAAGTAAGTTAGACATACCCTATTCTAATAATGTATAAAATAGCATCCATCTAAACTCACCTCACATAGGTGGAAGATATCAATATCCAAAACAATCTCGTTAAACATCACCATTGCTTTCCCCATTTGCATGGTTATTGGGAGGATAGTCCTGCACTTTGTAATGAAAACAGCTCATATTCTCAATTTCTCATGTAGTTATCAGGGATGTCAGGACAAATATTAGATAAAGCGACAGAGTTATCAATAAGACCACGCCACATATAAGTTAAAATTGAGTTTCTTCGATGTGAGAGAAGAAGTTGTGGCATAGTTTGAATGCAAACCGTTTTTACGGTGTCAATTTTAATCTTTGTATAAAAATCAACTTACGACCGTTTCGACCTACTGTTATGATCCTCCGGTGAGATTTATAAAGATATTGGATCTGAGCTTCGAGTTCTCTTGATCACTAAGAAGTGATGTCGGCTTCTTTATCTTTATAAATCTTGTTCGTAAGGTGTCACAATTTATTATTTATTTATTGTGAAGAAGGGTGTTGTATCTTCAGAAGATCGATATGGAGATTTTAGATCTTCTAGGTAAAAGTCAGGTAATTACCTTGCAGGTATTTATTCAGGGTGATAGATAGCAAGGGAGAAGGGAGGGTACAACATTGAAAAGGTCAAAATACTTGATTAATGCCAATTAAGAGCCATGAATCTGAAGGAGTCTCAAAGTATATATTGATAAAATCGTGTTATGTATACTTAACTTAATGTCAAAATACAACAACAAAAATTTCGCATAACACCTTGCTTTGAAATCGTACCTGCGCCCCTGCTCTTCCAATTATTGAAAACTTCTGACGTAACTAATCATTATAATGAACACTTGGCATGTTTGTACTTTAAATGGATTGTTATGTATTCACTGTTATATTTGTGATATCGAAAATTTCAAATATTTTCAGATTATTTTTAATCGAATAATCCGTTCATTCTGGTTTAGGTATGAAAGTCAAAAGGAATTACTTATCATCTAATTATGATAGAAAATATCAAATTTATTACATAGCTAATCTATATGATTCAAAGTGATATAATTATGAAAGATCAGCACAAAGAAAAGGGGCGCATTTCAAAATAATATTTTATAAATCATATAGTTATTAATTTCACGAAATCTGATCGGGGTTTTACAGTTTTATCCTTCTTCTAATTTTTAAGTAAGAAAAGTTTTTATTGTACTAGATATAAATGGTATATATATATACGATGCTTTTTGAATAATTACTCACTATATCCCATATACTCAAAAACTTCTTCAAAGCGATCTATAATGTATATATATCCTTCTTCATTAGAATCGATCGTTTCAAGAGCTGCTTCAGGACTTCTATGATAACCCTTTATATATATAAAAAAACAGTTAGTTGAGCGATAATCTGTAATTATAAATAGAACAGATATCTATGCAAATCAATCAAGTCCACTGTCAAGTGTTTATTTTGATTTGGGTTCTACTAACTTAGATTAAGTCAACCAAATACAAATGCACGTGTATTGTTAAGAGAAGTCAATTATATTTTCAGCAGCACGTATGTGAGGACAGTTTTTTTCGATGATAAAATACGAAAAATCAAAAATTCGGACAAAGATAGCGGACGAAAACAAAATGATAATTTAGTCGCCAAACTAGGAAAGGTTGCCCACGTCTGATATTAAGCTTCATCGTGCAAGATGTTTTTAAAATTAGCTCTCTACATCCAAAATTTGAAAATAATTCAAACTTCAAGTTTATGACAGCTAAAGATTAAAAATAAATAAATCGCGATGTATATAATAATATTATTTGTTAATCGTTCTAAGAAATTTAAAATCACATCTCGTAATTGGACGTTATAGATAAGCAGATAATATCACGTAAAACGATTATAACATGATTAACACTTGATTGATTTATATACAATTAATCGAGAATGCGGGTTCGATTCCCGTCTGTCGGATTGTTAGAATCCAAAAAATGCAGGACTGCATGCCCATTGGGTTGAGAAATTGTCTGACAAACGATTCTTGTTAAAAAATAATCTGTCAAGACGTCTTTACATTGCAGGAATTCGCTTTCAGAGTGGATATCTTCACACTGTCTAGATCTATTGTATATCCTCCACTTTGGGAGTGAACATGGTAAAAAAAAATCATGCCACTGACAACCAATTCTTGTTAAAATAATCTGTCAAACATGATTTCACATTACGCTGATCAATAATATTTACTTCCAAAGCAATATCTTCACACTGTGTAGAGGCATTTAATCCACTTTTAATAATTTCGCAATTTTCTCTCAATGTAAACTCAAATCTGTCGCGTAAAAGGGAATAAAAATCGCGTAATAAAGATTATTTAAATCCTAATCCGCGTAAAACAAATTCGTTTAAAGGGGGATTGACAAATAGTATGTTTTAGACTTTGTCATGACCGGTAACGGTGGTATTCGGAGTTGTTTGTTAACGTGTCTTACAGTATAACAATGGAGTAGCTGACATAATCCTGAGTGGGGTAGAATAGATATTAAATAATTTTTTATTTACATACTGTATGTATCAAATCGTGGGATATTATATTAAATTTTATATTTCAAAATGTATGTTTTGTGACTAAATGTTACTCTCCAGTAACTGTTAGAAGTATTTCCTGTAGCATATGGCCCAATGATGACGGCAGCCCAAACGTGTAATCTGTGTAATAGGAAGTGTATCAATTGAGAATTTTCAGTGCCTTAGTAGCGGCTATAATGCACCATGTATTATATATTCATATTCATTATAATTTTGTTTTGTTTCATAAAAATATATAAATATAAGAATAAGAATATATAAGTATTCTTATCACATTTTGATTTAATTTTTATTTTTACTAAACACGTCTATCTAATAAGGATTGTTCCATAAATGATAATAGAGAAAAAAAAAGTATTTCAGATAATTCCTTTATTCAAGTATTCTTGGGATTAGACATTTAAACATTGGTTAACATTTAATAAGATATGGGTGAGTAAACATCGAAATATGCTTAAATCTAAGTAAGTAATTAAATATGGGTAACTGACTCATTGATAATTGATTAAATATGGATATCTGACTCATTTGAAATTCATTGTAAATTCAATACATGTAAGTTAAATTGATATTTCAATTGAAATAGACATAAGTTAATTAACATTGATATTTTATTAAATATGGAAAACTGACCAGTGGACATTTATACTAAATTCAATACATCTAAGTTAATTAACATTGATATTTGATTAAATATGGATATCTGACTCATTAGACATTTATTGTAAATTCAACACATATAAGTTAATTAACATTGATATTTGATTAAATATGAGTAACTGACTCATTGGACATTCATAGTAAATTGAAATACACATAAATTAATTAACATTGATATTTGATTAAAGATGGAAAACTGACCAGTGGACATTTATACTAAATTCAATACATGTAAGTTAATTAACATTTATATTTGATTAAATATGGGTAACTGACTCATTAAACATTCATAGTGAATTCAATACATATAAGTTAATAAACATTGAAATGTGATTAAATATAAGTAACTAACTAAACATTGATAGTATCTTAGATCATTAAATATATAGTATCAATAAATATAAAGAGTGGAAACACGTTATATGTCACTAATAGGTTCCAATTTCTTAGAAGTCTAGAAGATCTGGAACAAATTCAAGATGTATACCAAACACTTTTTTCGCCCCCACAAAAGGCGCATTCCATCTGGGACGTATACCCAGGTACCATTGTATAACTAAACATCGATGGATGATTAAATATGGGTATCTAACTAAATATTATTATGTCAAAAGAAATGTGAATACCAAGTTTTCACAAAATCATTTCAACAAAGAACATTGAATACAACACATTTATATCCCTGATTTTTTTTAGGATTTTTAGGAATTATCTGTTTTTAAACAGTCGTTTTTACACGGCCGTTAGAAAAATGTAGCTTGCTTATTTCTTAGGCTTAGGTCCAATATGTTTAAGCGAATACATCTTCTTGCGGGTGGCGGAGTCAAATTTTCGATAAAATTTACGAATCATAGGTCCATCCTGCAAACAATCAACATCTTTTACTAAACTTACTAATAATTAATTGAATTATTATATATTCAACTCCGTCAATACGCACATATATTTATATTATAATAATTTTATTATTTATATACAAAATTTACAGTTTTGAAACAGAAAAACTTTTTTTTAAATGTGATAACCACCAAATTTAACTTTATAATTTTTTTATAATCACAATGTATACAACTTAATATACATTCTACCAAAAGGATAATAGCTTCAAATGCCAAATTAGTATCTCAGTTCAATCTTGGTACCAAGTTAAAATGGCGTACCTTGTGTGAGTGACTGTATTTTGCAAGCTAAATAAGATAAGAATTCAAAAATGCAAACTTGGATACCCTACGAGTATCCAACATCCGTCAAAATGTCGAGAGATACATACACATTAATTCTGGTATGGACATCTTTGCATCGTGTAAATAGATATGATTCAGTTTCGGAGTAAAGATGTAAAAAATATTAAAATGGTTAAACATAAAGGTACTCACCTTATCAATCTGCAACACGTGCATCCAGCAATCACGCGTCTCCTTAGAAGTAAACTCAAAGAGATGGAAAACAGCCATTTCTTGATCGTTAATTGGAGCTATTTCTCCAAGCTTCATTCCCGCCTCCTGATTTTCTACCTTCATTTTGTAAACGAGAACCATACGTGCAGGTGCTGATTTTTCAGGCTCGGGTTCATGAGAAGAATGAGGAGTGGGCTCTCTAAAAACGATCGCAAGAAATTCGCTAGCAATTCGCACAGAAGGTCAAAGTTTTCGCGCTATACTTATATATAATATAATAATAAATATAACGCGTTGGATTTATTTTCAAGTTGTATTTAAATATACTTATCATATGCTGAGTTTAAGTCTTTTATGATTCTAGTTAATAAAAAAAGTACACCGCAAAATGATCTTAAATAATAAAGCAGTCAGTTGGGTGCAAATAAATATTATAGAATATAAAAATGGTGGCATATTTAAATTGATTGAAAAAAAATACATATTCTAGAGTAAAGTATCTAGACATTTGAGGGGGTACTTCCTAAATTAACTTACTCCATTGTGCCAAAATGTATGGAAGATTTTGAACAAGTGTTTGAACAACACGCGAACCAGTAAAAAAACCAATTTCAAGAACATTAAAGACAAAATACTTGTTTAAAATGTTTTCTTTTAAATTCTGATACGGTGGAATAAGCTTACTTTGGATATAGCCTCCTTATTTGGTTAACATAAAAAATACAATATTAACTGTTACAAGATAATATATAATTGTTTTTATGTAAAAACCTAAATGGGGTGTACTTATAAATTATCTATGATTTTATACTGTATCAAAAGTTTAAATAATTAACTTTTATTTTATTTGATGTTAACTTTCAATGCTAGCAATGCAAAGTCCTGCATCCTTAAGATAAATATTTATTATAAATATAATTAAATATATTGCATGATTTTTTTGTCGATGTTAATGGCATTTAGATTTGAAAACAATTTGTATATATCTTCACACATTTGTCGGTCCACATATGGCAGAAGAAGAAAAAGATATTCAAATTTATAGCGAATGTTTTATACGTTAAGAAAACACTTACATCCAAACCAAAACTTGAAAAATTCACGTATGTTAGATTATATTTATGCTGCCAAAATATCTATAATTAAATCTGAACTGATAAAAACCCGAAAATTTAGAATGGGATGCCCATTGAACTTAGAAACTTATTGGGAGTCTATAGATGGCATTCAGGTACTTTGCGGGCGCTGAATCCTTGTAGAATATATTAATAATTATATTACAAAAATAAATGAGAAGCTTATAATTTCGTAAGCATTTGGTATTCAAGTTTTTTTTTTTTAATTTGATTCAATGCATTTTGGGGAGTGTTGGCTCCTATTACGCGAGCTAAAATACTGGAAATGGGCGGTGAGCAACTTTGAGTATTTTTTTTTTCCAAAAATGGAGCGATGGGCGAAAAAATTAGAACCTTGGCCTATGCGAAAATACCAGTATACAAGAAATAGTATAGCAATTCATCCATTTTAGTAGTTTTATAATGAAATTACCTGCGATGTTGAGAGGTGCACACATAATTGCGGTATCTTAGACACATCCCTGGGGTTCGATTCTGGATGTATTCGTAACAAACGTGGCAGACATCGCGTAATGCAGATTCGGGGTCTGGGCCAGTATCCAAAAAGTCGGTCGGAAATTGGTATATGCAGGTATCCATGGAAATTATCATTTCCTTTGACATTATATCGTCTATCACCCCTGTCACCGATTTCTCGGCAATCTCATGTGTGAAATGATAGTACGGCTGTCTATAATAGCTTGGTCCCAACATGACCGCCTCATCCGCCGTCTTAAAAAAATAAACAAACATACATCAACATTTTTTAAAAATTCAAAATTATAAAAGAGTAACTAGGAAATCAATCCATCGCGTTTGAGCACATTTCTCACGCAACATACTTGAGCATAAAAACATAAACATGCATTCAGCTATAAACAATTTATAATATATTATATTTATGATTGTTTAGATTTAGACAATGATTTTCAGTTAATCAAACACATTGTTTCGGATCTTCCTTCAAAGTATACCATATTTTCTTATTGGGATATATACCTGCGGTTCATTGCTGAAAGTGCATATGCTAAATATACAGATATAGTTGAAGCAATGGTTTGTTCATCATTAACAATATTCATGATGGATATATTGATGAGATTAAGGCAAATAATTATGAGGGTTATTTATTAAAAGAATTAATATATTAAACTACTCTTTGATATATTGTCGCAACCTTGTCACATTGCCCGATATGTCCAACAGCTTATTGGACTGACTTGAGTAAATCTTCCCGTTCCGTACACATTCTTAGAAATTCTCACAGAATGTGATTAGCACCTTGTTATGGACAACCATAATGTCATTATTGTTTCTTAACAAGACCCGACTGTAGCAAACTCTTTGCTCAGTGTTTTGGTTTTTTTTTTAGCTTAGAGACCCTCCCATCTTTGGATATAGGCATTTTTAGTACTGGGAAATAGATATCGTAAAAAATATGCAGAATAGACTACATCAACATTACCGAAGCAAACCTCCCGACATAGTCGAAAGTTATGCAGACATCTCCAATGAATTTGAGTTGTATTCTGAAGGAGTCGCTCAGTGGAGGTACATTATTCTGGGGCAGCCTGCGATGCAAGAAATTGAGCATCCCCTGAAACATAATTTGTACAGTAAATTAGATGATTAAGAAAGATAATATTTACCTATTTAAGTTTTAATATTCACTTCATAAACAATCATTACAAAAGAAATGTCCACATCAGTCATTTGTTTGCTATAAAATCGATGCATCAAAATTATATTCAAGATTAGAGTTTAAAATATCGAATGCAAAAAGGAAAAAGGACATAACCCTCAGTTTATTCAGAATAGCTTTTTTTGATGATTACAATGTATACAACTTAATATGCATCCTATCAACATGCTGCAAACAACAAATGCCAAATAAGTATCTAAACTGTTAAAAAAAAAAAAAGAAATATTGGATAAATAAAAGACCAGTGTTAGTCTTCATTCATTTCAAACTTGTGTCTAATTAATATTTTGAATTTGGCCAAAATTATGAACTGAACTTTTTGTGCCTGCCATAAACTTGATTCTGTGCGCGCTACATCCTTTTGCTTTTTTAGAGATTATAATTTATATTAAATGAATGAGGAAGATGATATTTTAATATAATATACAATTGAATCTCTTAAATCAAACTGTTAAATATTAATTTAAGATTATTGTTTGAAATATGTATTTACTTACTTGGACAGTTTGAGCGTAAAACAGTGTCCCATCAAAGAGACATAGAAACACGCTTTTAAACAATTTCTCTCCGCTGGGTCTGATCATGGCTTTAGAACATACGACCGCCTGGCTCCTTAGAATGTCCCGCTGAAACAGTTATTTAATCAATTAATTAACATTTTCGACTGATGGTGTTTGATGGAAATTGATTTTAAATTCGAAATTATTTCAAATTGGTAAACTTCCATATGTGAGATCAATGTTAGCGACCTAGGCTTCGCCTTCAATATGTTATACGTTTGCTCACTGCTCACATATAATATAGCTTGAAGATGCCGAAAGGCGAAACCCGGGTCGCTAACAGTGACCTCATATATGGAAGTTTACCAGTTTTAAATAATTTAGAAGTTATTTAATTCATTAAAAATATTGATCAATGTTTAAAAAATACTGACATACTCAATTTCATTGTGTAAATGAGTGGGGTATTTCGAAATAAACTTATTCGACCATATCAAATTTTAAAAGAAAACATTTTGGATTAATATTTTTTGTATAGAATAACCATATAACATATTTTTCAGTGTTTATTTTTGTTTTCAAAATTTTGAAAATTGATATTTTCTACTGGTTTGTATGCTAAATGGCTGTTTTGTATAAAAATCTTCTTCTTTACATTCAGGTATAGTGTAATAGGTTCACTTAAAAGTATGTATGCACAAGTATGTAAATTAAGTAACAAAACTAATGCGGTGTGACTGGCACACATACAATTAATGAACTCATGTACAATATCGCTCATTATATAGAAATACCTTGTATACCATGTGACACAAATTTTACAAAGTATGAAAAAAACTCTTTAATCACCATTATTACATAAAATTTCAAATATATTAATAATTTTTGCATTTAAAAAAAATACGGAATTTAATTTAATGATATCGATTATAGAATTTTTTTTAATTTTTTTTTCTTGTATTTTTTACTGTGTAGTATACAAAGTTTTGCTTTAACATCCGTGTTTATTATAGAGTATCCCCGATAATCGAGAGGTTATCATACATGCTTTGCAGCCGGAGATTGTGGTTTCTAATCCCACAGAAATTTTAAATGCCTAAAGATGCAGGATAGGATGCCCAATCAGCTGAGTAATATAATGACAATTAAAAAAAGTGTTTAATGTAAAAGTTCATTTACTCCATTTATTTCGTGGTAATTTTCACACGGTCAAAATTTATATGCTTCACTTTCGAAGCGGATTTGGTATAAATATGTATATTCTGGCATAATAATATAAATGTATAAAACATCAGTATTTTTTAAATTCTCCGTCATAATTTCCAGTTTTGTTTTTGGTCAAATGTCAACTCTGCTCCAAAAATTAAGCGTATGCATCTACATAGTATGAACATCTCTGTACCGTGAAGATATGTCTTAATATTTCACGAAATTACTTATCAGACAATTGTTAAAAATTGGACACTCAATTCTGAATTTTCGAATTTTAACGTGGGAATCGAACACCCATACCTTAAATACAAGGCGCACACGCTAATCTCTTGGCTACCAGAGAGATATATAATTATATTTTATCAAAATCGATTCTTAAAATTGCTGCTTTTATAAATAACATGTTTAAAAAATAAAAGGTAATAGAATAAAAAATACAATTAATTCATGTTAAATATTTACATTGGGGTCGAGAGAATCAGTACTCCTGGACAAACGAATTTCATTTCGCCACCACGTCGTGCGGGCGACATCAGATGGAAACAAAACCTGTAAAATATAAATCTTAACTGAATATAATATCATATGAAAAAACATGAATTTCATTATATTTTACAGTTGGCAACTTTGCACTTTAAGATATCGATATCGATATTTATATAAAGATAATTAATAAAGGACTATCTTTGATTTTGAAATTTTAGAGTAATTATTGCTCAAAATAATAATGTATTGTTTATTTACCGCCGGATAACGATAGAAGTGATATTTGGAGAGGTTTTGGCGCAGTAAATAAGTTCCTTTCCCTTCAGTCAACACCATGAAATAGATGTAAGACATCGCCGCTTTCTCGTGGTCCAAGAGCTCGCGAGCTGAAAAATGAAACGACCTTCGTATCACACACAGTAGAAGAAGAGGTTTCATTATGCCCAATATGTTAAGGCTAAGTTTAAAAAAGTATTAAATATGCGAAGATCTGTATACTCCATTGTATGTAGTAGTCATCTTCGCACTATTGAGATCTATATGGCCCATTTTGGGAGCGAAAAATATAAATATTATATTGTAGATAGAGCGAATTTTCAAAAATATTTCGTTAGATTAAAAGTACTGCGTAGATTTAATCTAAATATGTCAACCTCCGATAAATTTGTATATAATCTTCGCTGTGAAAGTGGAGCATATGGATCTACACAATATGAAGATATCTCCTCCAAAAGTGTAGTGTATAGCTCTCCGCAATCCGAAGACCTGTATTTTCAAATAATTTTTCACGAAAATTGGTTGTCAGAAAGTTTTTCAACTTGTGCATCTAGGAATGCATTTTTGAACTCACCCCCCAGAAGTGATGCGCATATGCTAACGTCACGGCTACCCGGGAGACAATAATAAATATGAAATCAATACTTAACATTACGTCAACAAATACCGTTGTCTTAATTTAGTCATTATTTTTAATAATAACTGAAATTGACAGACAAATCCAAAGATTAAAAATTCAAAAAAGCTTTGACAGACCGTATGGTGAAGAGATTTATACACATATACATAGTTACGTATTATATATCGGTTGCTACGCAACGTTTAATGAGACTAACAGACTTATGTATGTATACAAATATCCAATGAAAACTGCGCATTTATTTACTAATCAAAAATATTCTTTACCTATTGCCCGCTCATCCCATATCTCGACCAGAGAATATCTCGGATCATCGGGGAGCTCTCGAAAGATGTTGATCCTGAAACAGACATCATAAGCTGTCTGCTGGAAGTTCACGACTACCGATTCCAATTTCCCATCCTCCATTTGGATTTTCATCCGCACAGTTTCAGGCATCTGCTAAATATACACATTTAAATAGAAACAAAAAAAAATTGTTTTCAGCGTGCAATTAAAATAGTAATAGATTATAATAGCTGTTTAGTTTGTTTTAAAATACTCACTTCCATCATGGGAACGTTTTTCTGACGGCTGCAAAATACACGACCCGCTCGTACCAGATGTATTTCACGAATGATGCCCCAGCTACTCTCCCGCAAACGGGCTTTGCTCGAGACTGCGCAGAACTGCAACGCAGAAAGCGTCGGACAATGCATTTTCGCCCACAGGTTGCTACTTAAAAGTACGCACAACCAAAAACATAATAAATAGTTGCTATATCTATGAGCGGGACTTACTGGTATAATTCCATTTTTGCTAATTTTACAATAAATACGAGAAATTATTCTGAATATAAGAACGATTCAGCAGGACTAACGATATACGTCGTAGATATTTTATAATAACTTTTACCATTTGAAAAGTATGAACGTACATGTACGTTCGTGCCCTTTATCGCCTTTTTTCACAGCCATTCTTTTATTTTTTTAATAAAACGTTATTATTCCTTTTGATACAAATACTAGATAAATATATCAATGGTATGTGGAACTCATTACAATCATATATTTTGGATTAACTTTTCAGTTTATTTTGTTCCTTGTTTGGTAATATAAGAGCATTTTTTTACAAATCAGCATTTCCAATTTGATTAATTTTATGATCTTATTTGCAATGTATGCATATAAAATGAGCTCACTACTGAAAGGGTTAAGGATAGTTTGTACAATCATTATTACTGAAAATATTACTTCAGATGTTTAATTTTTAACGTTTTTTTGACGTGAAAATTGTATTTCTGGATTAATAATTAAAAATTCGCCCGTGTAGATATGATATTTCTTATATAAGGTAAACTACCCAGTGATTGGCCATTTAAAAGTAAAACTCAAAATATAAATATACATTTGCAGTCTTCAATTGTGATTTTTTGTAATTAGATATTGTGGTAGGTCTAAAGAATATAATGTTTCATATGCTATTTAATGACAAATTTTATTGTTTTACGTGCGATTATCAAATGTTCTCCTTTAAGTTTTGGCATTCATATTACATTGTTGTGAAGTGGTCGAATAAGTACATTTTGCAAAAATCCCTCTCATGTGTGTGATTCTATTTTATTGTGTAGATGAGTAAAATGATATAGATGTATATTTTGTATAAATCCTCAGTATCGATTGACATCTTTGCAAAATAACTACCCTGCACGCATGCGCATAAACGTTATTTATTGTTACACTAACGATACTAACGGCGAAAGTGTGAATTATCCTAGATATGAGATAGACATAACATAACATTTAACGAAGTATAGGTTACCTCTATTTCAGCTAATTCGTCGAAATCAACCGTTGCTAGGCAACTGCTATACGAATAACTTCTTTAAGTCCAGCGTGGTTTAAAATCATCCTCACTACTGAATGAGTGTCAACTATAATGTTTAGCTAAGAAAAAAAAATAGCTCAATTAAATTAATTACTTTGTATAAATCTTTAATGGAGTCAGACAACCAAACATGCAAAAAAAAATTTCATTCATAGTATCTATATCTATTCAAGCTTTAAGCCCGGGAGCAGATTTTTCTGTTTTATGGACGTACGTTCTGTCTGGCATCTTTTTCCAATTTAGGCCCGTCTCATCAGCGTTGAATACTTGGTCTGCTCTATAACCTTCCGTTTGTATTGTCTTAAATTTATCCAAAACAATATTAGCAGCTTCTAAATCGGCTGAAGAACGTTCACCTTGTATTTTAATGTTA
>JAGVSQ010001151.1:9171-31149 GCA_022683975.1 Rhyacophila evoluta | reverse complement strand
TTCTCGTGAAAAATAATCTGTCAAGACGTCTTCAACCTGTGTAGATCCATATGCTCCACGTTGGGAGCGAACATGGTATAAACAACAATCGTCTGATAAAACAAGTGTAGCCATATTCCACATACTTTTTCAGTAATATTAAGATGTCACTTCGTATCAAGATTTGAAGTCAATATCGAATATATTAGTACTGGCAGAAAACTTTAGCAAGACTTTTTTTTACCAGTAGAGATTGACACCATGTGACATTTTATTGTCTCACACTTGTGTTTGTATTCATTTTCTGGGCTTGAACCCTTATAAATATTCATTTTTATTATTGTGAGATTACAATAAAATAGCAAGCAATATCATTATATATTTCATGACCTCCGTCTACCATACCTTTATTATTACCCTCTAAAAATCTCAATTTCGTAAAAATGTGGGTTGGATGGTTTCTACAGAACTACAAATTATTTAATAATACTAATATCTAATCTAAAATGAAACACATTTTTGTTTTTAATTTCTTTATTTTTGGTAGCCTTTAATTGAGAATGCTAGACATAGATGAATTACTTCTATATTGACAGTGGGATTAAGTGACATTTCTCTATTAAAATTAAAATTGCGAGTCGAATCATACATCAGTAAGTTGTGCTCATATTAAAAATAATGCCACTACAACCAAATAAAGACTTATTACTTAACACTGACAATTTTCCCAAAATATTTTTATAAATTAATACCTACAATTGCATGAACATTGCATTACATGAATAATCTGCAACAAAAATGAAATACTTAAAATGATTCAAAGGACTGGTTAAGTAACCACATAAAATATTAGCTAATATAAAGCTATTCATCATTAATTGACTATTACACACAAGCGAATGATATAAGATTGAAATAAAGCCAAAAAGGGCTATAAGCTTTTTCAAACAAAAAATAGTTCTAAATGTGAAAATCCACATAGGTACTTTGCTGGTTTATAAATATAATTTATCGAAAGAAATTTTTTTTTAATGTTTCTATTTATCTTTGAATCACATAGAAATATGATTTTTTCTCCTTTTATACTCAAGTCTCTTATTTATCACATATGTGATACCAAATACCTAATTATATTATGGTTAGCTTTTTTTAATCATATTATGAAATGATAGATATTAAATTTTAAACCCTTGGTGATATTTGACTTTTTAATCATAAAGTGCTGTTAAAACATTAAAAAAAAAAATACTTTGACAAATGCCTCTGACATCTATGATTAGATATGAAAAGAATTGATATATTTGTGTATGGTAAAGTTACTTAATACATTTATTGCCTTCATCAAAATAAAATATTAAATTCAAATTCAAATATTTTAGGTCGTTATTGAGACTTAATTTCTGACTCATTGAATTTTAATAAATATTGGTAAAAATGTATTGTAAGTAATGGATTGTCCAATAAAAAATATTTTTTTACTCATTATCTATGGTTTCAACAAATTTCAAAAAAAAGTCTTGACAATACAGGATTTTCAATAGATGAGTTATTTGAATAAAAGTGAAAAGTTGAAGAATGTCAAGTTAATGTTAAAATGTATTTCGTGGATCTTCAGTAATGACCGCGGAACCCCAGGGGTCCTGGGACCCAATTTCAAAACGACTAATCTAAGGCATATATTAAATGGCATTGGTTTGGCCTAATGAAACAATGTTGTGAAAAAGCGATGGAGCTGCAATAGGGAGAAGGAAATCAAAAGGATAGTAAAATTGTTTTTAAAATAGATATAATGATCACCCACGACTAGCGGGCAGTTGAGAATGTTACTATTATTTAAAAATAAAATAATGGTGACATACTTTCCAATGGTATATTTATTTTTACAGATTAATTTTCAAAATTTATGAAAATTAAAAACTATGTATAAAATGGACTGAAGGATTTTGGTGTTAAAAATTGTAAGTAAACAGTAATTTGTAAAGGCATTTTTTACTAGCAAGAATACAATTTATTTTCAGAATCAATTTTTGAATAATAAAACTTGGAGAAAGCATCTTGATTATGATTAAATTTAATTTTCCTTTAATTAGAAAGCTACAGAGTCATTCATCATATGATCACATATATAACCATCTGACTAAATCAAAGAATATTTTGTCGCAGATAGAAAAAGCTTTCTAATATATCAGCTATATTAAAAAGCTTTTTCGCAATTAATAAAAATTACATGTCATTTTTATAAGTTCAGTAAAAGCTCCATTATCAGTACAGTGTAATATCAGTACTTATGAAATGATACAAATTTAATTTGCACAAAATATAATTTCAAGCAGCACCGGACATTTAAAATATAGAAATTTTAACATGATTGAATGGTTCAAAATTTTGTACACATCTGTGGATTTTAGCTTATAAGTATGTACTAAAAATCAATTATTATCTAAATACTATAACACTTTGATGTTAAATTTTAAAAAGTAGTGGATTATAAAATAATTAGGTAGGCTGTATCAGGCAATGACTGCAAGTACTTTCATGCATATGTTTGCATGCATGCTTTCATGCATTGAAAAAAATGAATTGAACACAGTTGTAAACTTTGAATCTTCTAGAGGAAATCAAAAATACAAAATTGAGCCGGATCAAATGATCGCACCATAAATTTGATAATCAAGATAAAAAAGGTCAGGTGCTGCTCCAATTAGACATAAATATATTTTTACAGAAAAACCACTATGATAAGGCACAAGTTATGCATGTATGTAATGTATTTATAATGTGTATGTTATATGTAAATATGACAAGATTGCTCTATGCTAATATAACCATTCATCACATTATCCAATAGATATTTTTGGTTACACAATAAACAAAATTACCTGAGTAAGGCACATTGCTTTTGATCACAAGATACCACATGTTTTCTAAATAAATTCCATGAATCACTAACAAAACTGCATTCTGATTACTTTGCATTAGGCTACATTGACTCTAGTATGGACAAATGACTCATATATTGATAAACTTAAAATATATTTTCTTAAATATGTATACTCATTACTCCAATTTATTTTTACAATGGTTTCTTTCATGGAGGGATATCTTCAAATGGTGAAAGCAATCTAAAGTAGAATCTATTTTGTTCGAGTAAAAAAAAAAAATTATTCACAAAAATGTGATTTCAATAAGAACTGATGACGACACAGGTAATTAATGGATTTACAAGAAACATATGGAACATGAGGTATAAACTGGGAAAAAGCTATAATTCTAAATAATAAAAAATCTGTCTTTTTCTTTGAATATTTTTCAGTATATGATGTATATTTCATTGCATATATTTTATAAAAATACTCTGCATTTTTATTCATTTTTGTACAAGAAATTAAGAACTTGAAAATGACTACCTACATTTTGAAAAGTAGTTTGTGTAGTGAATTATCAAAAGTTCACATAAAGAAAAAATGAAAAACTGTTATTTTTGAGTCCCCATAATCATAGCTATCATAATTGATAGACAATATGATAATATTTTTTTTTAAATGTAATGAAGCCTTTATATCTATGTCACCTGATTCTGACCAAATATAATATAATCAATTTTTGAAAAACCAAATTACACAAGAAGTGGCGCATAATTAAATTCATGATTAAAAATGATTACCATTTTTGAAAAAGTAACACAAAACTGAGAAATCACTGCTAAATTAAATTTTAGTGAATCCTGTGGAACAGGGCGAAAGATATTGCTTACAATAATAAGTCACTTAATTTTTTTTTGAAAAGTGAGTCCACTTTTAAATAACGATTCCTTTATTGTTGTATTAGCATTTAATACACGGAATTCCATTTTCCAACAGTTCAATATTCAATATTTACTCTACATGTTAATTAGTTAACAATTATCTTGTTAAATTATTATAATAATTATGTAGCTGTTGGCATAACGATTGTTTTCTTCTTATCCATCATCTAGGAACATTGCTTCTCAATAAATGTTAAGTTCTAGTAAAATGTTTAATTTATATATGTATCACATTCAGTGCCCAGAACGAATTAATCCAATTTAACTAATTACTAGGTAAAAAATTGTTTTTGTATGCCTTGGACTAAGTATTTGCTCATCATTCAAGAATGAATTAAAGCAATATGCAGGTCATGCCGATTATTTTGTCTTTAACGGAAATCTTTGAATGATAATCATGATCGCAAAACATTTACCACTATTAACCTTAAATTGTAAATTTCCTCAGTTACTGAAATAAATATTCTATAACGGCACTATACAGGTACAATAAATGGCAAATAGTATTCGAATTTCAAAATTGGTAGATATATAATATGTATGTATATTATACGTAAGCATTTAAACTTTGGTCCACAGAAAATATCCATTTTTAAGATGCCATTGACATATTTTTATCATTATATAAAATTTCTGCAAGGAACAAGAAACATTGCTTTTCTTATAAAATTATCATAGTTACACTCCTCACACATTTTCTTATCTATAGTTAAAACTTAAAACAAAATATATTTAAAGAATTATGCTTGACGAAAATCAACTTTGATTTTGCTGCAAAATTATTTGCAGCAAAACCTTTCAGCATCAACAGACTGTAGTTACATAAATTATACACAGGTAAAAACATAAATACAATATTTATCCTGATAAAAAATTGATAGTTTATTTATATCCTCACTTTCTTCAATGGTTTCCAAGCACCAATTCACAAATATATGATGCTGTTAATGGTAAGTAAGCTATATTTTTCTAACCGTACGAGTTGTGAACTCATTTATTTTGCATTATTCGTTACAATTCATCATTCGTAACATGGGATTGATACATTTTATATTACTACTTTTCTTAAAATATTTATGAAGTCTTATATCTTTGAAAACATATAAGTGATAGAGCGGCATAATATAATATAATGAAAATTGGTATATGAAAGTTGTTACAGAAAAAATTAGATTAAGATAGAAGTATTATTTAGCCTGTCTAAATATTTAAAATCATTTTGAAATTAAAAATGTATTTAATCAACAATTTATCTGATTTTTTGACTATTATATTTTTGAAAACCATTTTCGATGCCAACAAATGAAATATAAAAAGTTGGAATGATATTAAGAAAAATAACAATAATTATTTAATTAAAGACATCATTTCATTTCATTTGTCTTCAAAAACAAGCCAGTTAAATTGTTTAAAATAATGATTTTTTTTATACTTCACTATGAAATACATTATTAAAATTACTAAGCGGTGCATTTAAATAATATATAAATATCAACGGCCATAAGCCGACGACATCTATCATACATTTGTTAAATTGTTCAGGAGGAAATAAAATAAACTTTTTTTAAATGAAAGTAAACATTATTTCACTCAAAAGTGTATTTCATTTTCATTGATGTCCTAATACTTAAATTTTATAAGGTCTTTTTATCTTCTTCAACAATTTAACAGATATGTGATACATGTTGTCAACTTATGGCCGTTGATATATAATATTTGTCTCCCGTAGCGTAGTTGGTAGCAATCCGGGGGTTGCGGGTTTTATTCTCCATCTGTCGATGTTGATGTCGATGATCTGTAGATGATTTTAATTATTATATCAAATAACATCATATTTATTATGGATCAAGCTGTTGGTTCTAAAATATCTGCAATTTTGTTAATTAAGATTTTCGTTTATCTTTAGAATTCCATTCACTCAGACATATTTTTTACAATGTCGACCTAGACTCCGAGAAGTGCTTTAATTCTGAATTATATTCAGCACAAAAATAATATACAGTTCTATTAATATAAATATGAGCAACCTAAGTCCAATGCCTCTGTCTTAATATTATTCTAACATTAGGGAAATTTATGTGAACTCATTGGACATGTATAAGCCAAAAAAATTTACAATGGGTAAATTAAACTGTTAAAATTCCCTATACTTACAAAGAAGAAATCCAAACAAGCCATTTGTCTAAATTTATTCAGTCTCAAGCATTTAACAACAAAATAATATTGATAGTCGGGCAAATAAGTTATAGGATTTTCTACCACAGCAATCAATGTAGAAGCATGCATAAAATTCATATTTAGCAAATGGATTGGTAAAAAAAAATATTTATCGTCACACTCTTAATTCATCTAAAAAAGTATTCAGTTTTCAATTACTCTTAAGAGCTGTTCCCTTTCTTAGAATAATTATTTAATACAGGAACTTATGTATATAATTTTACAATATCGGAAATTGCACTTTTTGTTCCAAAAATAAGAGCAAAAAGACCAAATATTGTAACGAGAACATTTTTCCAAATAACCCATTTAAATGGTCCAAAGCCAACATCCCAGAAAGTGACTATCTCCAACAGAACTGGCACCAGTAGCCCCAAAATGGAAAAGCAGAATGCACCGATCAGTCCAATAAATGGAGATATTGTGGGTACTGCGATAGCCAAGACAACAGCTGCTGTTACCAAGACGGTTCTCAATACGTAATTGACCAGGATGGGACGAGTCTTGAATTTATCTTTAATGGCATCCCATCCGATTTCCAAGCATACGTAAAACTGAAGTCCAAATGTGCAGTACACAGCAATACCAATAAGAATCATGACAACTTGTGCAGGTCTGCAAGTAAAGAAAAAAGATTTTTAGAAATAAAAATTACTTCTTGTCGTATATTATATTAGTATAAAAAGTATAAAACCTTTTTTACCGTCAAAAGTAATCTGACTAATGCAATAGATCTATAATATTCTCTTTCTCATTATGAATCATTTACTAATAATTTTATTTTAACACCTGGAAAAATCATTTGAGGGGTATATTTCCAAAGTATACTTATTCCACTATTCCAAAATTTATAAGAGAAGTTTTTTGTATAAAATAACCATATAACATTTAAACCTGTGGAAAAATTCAATTTCAAACATTGAAAACAAAAAAAAGTATTGAAAAACATGTTTTATGGTTGTTTTACAAAAAAAAATCTTGTTCAAAATATTCTTCTTTAAGTTTTTAGCATAGTGGAATAAGTTCATTTTGGAAATACAGCACTCATTTCCGCAACCTTTAACTGTCCATCTTTTTTGACCTTTCTATATACCTCCTAAAGTCACCTCCTCTAACTATCCACCGAATCACATACAAACAGAAAAATGGAAAACTTCCAAGGGGTGATGATATAAATCTAGACTAATAATAAGTAAGAAGTAAGACTTTTTTTTAGTCTTTTTACAAAAATTGGTTCAATCAATGCATGTCCTGAAATCATGTTATGTTTTCACTAAATATTCAATATTACTTCACTCACATCTCATCAACAGGTAAATTAAGAGTAACAGCTCCTTTAACATCATCTCCGTAGCAGACGAACCCGAGGAATCCAAGTAAAATGTAAATCAATGTCACTCCCGACATTCCCTTATTCAGTACACCGCATATTCCAACAAAATGCTGTGGTGTTTTCATATTATTTTCCAGAGGCATGACTACTCCAATGGCTTCCATGGCAAATATTGTTATTGAGAAGAAGTCTGGCCACATTGATATGTCTGCTACAAATGGTACATTTTCTAGTGAACTCGGCATGCCTTTGACCAGATAGTAAAATGTTATTCCAAGTCCTACACCCATGAACACGTTGGCGACCATAGATATAGGTGCAAGGTATTTCAAATTTGGAATCCATGACAGTAAAATCAAAGGAATCAAAAATGCAGCAATCACAATTCTCTGATCAATAGGTTCTCCTGTGTGATGAGCGATTACCTAAAAAAAACAAAGTGTATATTAAATTAAAAGTTAAATTGTATATATTATTATTCATTCCGCATACTGTTAACTGATTTTGAAGAACTTAGACATTAAGGAACTAATCAAGCAGCTCTGTGTCATGTCAAAGTGTGTAACATCATTGTGGATGCTATCAAGTTCGCCTCTTCTTTCAACAATTGATATTTTATTATCTTAGTTCTTTTGATTACTATCCATAGAATGTATTCAATGAGCATCACCTGAGAAAGTGCACAGTAATAGACAAGTTAAAATGAGCCCTAGAGATACAACAAGGTGCATCATAAGTATTTGAAATGACAGAATAATTTACACCAACTTCTTTAAAATTATAAAAAATTGAAATTCTTTTGATTTCCATTGGAAGTAAAACTACTTTTTTTATACGTGTTCGCTCCCAAAGTAGATGGTATGGATCTGCCCAGTGTGAAGATATCCACTCTAAAAGTAGATTATCTGGATCTCCACAATGTGAAGACCTTTTGACAATTATTTTTCATGAGAATCATTTGTTAGACAACTGCTCAACCTAATCCTGCATTTTTGGATTTTTTTCAAATCTGACAGATGGAGAATCGAACCTGCATTCCCCGGATTACTAGGCGCGCACACTGCCAACTACGGTAACCGGGAAAATGGCATAAGAAATCAATGAAATCGGTCAACAGGCAGATATTGCTTCATTGGGTTCCATGACAACTGCACGCAAGACAACTGCTCACATGACAAGTGCTCGCATGACAAGTGCTCGCATGACAAGTGCACGCATAGACAACTGCACGCATGACAAGTGCTCATATCACATCTGCGCACACATTGAAGTGCTCACACTAACACAGAAATTAATATTAAGACATGTTATACTTAATTCACGTAATTATAGTATAGGTAGATTTTTTATGTTTTATTTAAATAATACATAATCACTTACTAAAAAATGTTTTGAATACTATTTTCAATCTTTGTAGTACACAATCAATTGTGATGAAAGAAATCTATCAGAGTATTACATAACTTTGATATTATTTCGATACTCGATAATTAATAAGCTAAATAATAATTACAACAATAACGTAACAAAAATATGAAATACTCAGTTCGTATTTAGCAAAGCACTGAAAGTATAGTAAAAATACAGTTTGCATGTAAATAGGAGTCAAGCAATAACCATTCCTTTACTGACCATTTGACTTTAGTTACACTCGCAGTATCGCAGTTAGTACGAGTGTGCGTAAAGAAACGTCATTTAAAACTAGCTGGAGGGTTAGTATAGTATTAATAAAAATATCTCATATAGTTTACCTTTTCAAAATTCTTTGCAATTATCACAGTGTATACACTACATGTACCGAAGTATGTAAGGAACAGGCAAAATAGAATCACCATCCTAGAAAAAGGACAGCAAATTATTAGACTTCATTTGACATGCATATAATTTCCGATACAATGCAGTTATATTTCTTTGTATATATTCAGCTTTCAATTGGGCTGGTATTATATGATAACCAAATGAATCAAATATATACTGCATTGGGTATTCGTAGAAGCCCACAACAGAATATGTTGAGTGTCAATGCATGCCTTATAGTGCAATAGTACAATGTCACAGCTGTTAATAATAAGACAACTAATTATAAAAATTTCAACAAACATTTTTCAAAATATCTTTGAAAAATTCTCTTTCAGTCAATCATTCAAATCTTGGGTGCTTGAGCTATTGTTTGACTTCTTATTAGAAAATTTGCTCTATTTATTTAATATATAGAGTAAAAGAAATAAGTAGAATAGAATTTACATCTTCATATAGATGAAGATGGTTGAGTTGCCACTAGAGATTGCAAAACGAAATTTGGAATTCGTGTTTGTTTTTGAATTAGAATAATTCTGGTTTTCAAATTCTGATTTTTCAGGTCCAAAAATAAAAATTGCAAACAGAAATTCTGAACGAATGTATAAAATAGAAATCTCAAGATTGGACAGACCTATAAAAAAACGAGAAACCCAAAAGTTTCGATCTGAAATCAAAAAAAAATTCAAAATTCCAAAAACTGATGGAAATTAAAAAAAAAAATCTCGAAATTTGCAATCCTTAGTTGCCATTAAACAATGCTAAAGAATAAGAGGAAATAACAAAAATGATGATATTCAATCATTCATTGATAACGATAACAATATAAATATAAAATAGAATAGATAGACAATAAATAAAATTGTCTTACTTAGCTATAGAAGCGCACATATCGCCCGTTCGAGTTCCATTGGAAAACGCTGCAACAGCCACGTCAGAAAAGCTCATAGTCGTAACTCGTTTCTTTTTGTACAAATGATGTGCACATTTTACCTGAAAACATTCAATTGGCATTTTTATAAAGAATATTTATTGATACCTACAATAATTCAATTTTCCCAGAAAAAAGTATTACTGAGCTTTTCCACTTGTTTCCTACCATATTAATGCACTTCATCAGTGCTCATTTTTTCTTCAATACTGAGTTAGTAGAAATCAACAAAGCACATTGTTTTATCAATGTATCTATAATTAAAATGGATTAATAAAATTGAAGTAAATTATAGAAATCTAAAAAGGACAAAAATATAGTTTGCATGTTTGCGTGATTTTTTGGCACTTAAAACTACTTAAAATTTTGACAGTCTTCCAAATCTTAAAGTGAACAAAAAATCAAAAAAAAATGCATTGTTTCGTGAACAGGTAAGATGCAATTGAAAGAACTTTACAGATCAGGATGTGCTTTAATTGTGAACTGGCAATACACTAAAATGACAAATGTATTATATTTATTTTCTCCCTCAAAGCACACAATATTCTTTTCTCAAGAGAAATGTAATTTACAATATTATTTATAATTTTGATCACCACCATCATCAGCAACCTCTCTGAGTAATATGGCGATTTTCACAATCATTTTATTCACTTTTTTGACATTATCATATTGATTGCACTTATTGATGGTATTTACAAGGCACTTGTCACGTTCAAAGTCTTCATTGCCCTTTTTGGAACATTTTTACCACCTGTCTATTGTTTTATCAATAGAAAATTTACCAAAAGCAATTTTCAACATGTCCAATACAGTACTGTATTTTTTAAATTTAATAGAAATTCTTTATTCCACTTTTTCCTCAAGTAAAAAAATTAATGAACACATCAAAACATATGAAGCCATTTCGACAGCCAACAATAAAGTAAGTATACAGAATGGCTATTAATTGTTAAAATATATCAGAGATAAGTATACAAACACAACAAAGAAACATGCGACAATAGAACTAATACACACAGCGAAATAGAAAAAATTCGCATTTGTTTTCATCAAACCAAGTATGATATATAATATCCTGTTTTCAAATCATAGATACAAAATCTCATTAAATTTCAAAACCAAACAGAACTTAATCTATCAGAATCTCTAAACATCTGTATATAGTATGTTAAATTATTACTTACTAAAACATATGAACAATGTGTACAGACTAGGGCAACAAGGATGGTGAAAAATATTCCCATGATAAGACCAGCACTTCTAAATGCAACAGGCATGGCCAATATTCCAGTGCCAAGAGATGCCTTCAAAAGATGCGTTAATGTGTCACAATCCCTGAAAGTATAACAGTCAACCTTAGAAAATTTGGCTCTACTTTTTCTACATGAAAAATACAGTGGAAATTGTTTAATATAGAAAAACAATGGGGATATTGTAATAACCAAGAGCTGACATGGAAAATTAAAAAAAAAATGTTTAATTTAACTATTATATATTAAATAAAATAACAATCCTTACCACAATATCAATTAGTTTCTAATTATACTATATGATTAATAAATATTTGAACAAGGAAAGAGGACTAAATATTCATCAATCAATATTATATATATGTACATATATATAATGTTCACAAACACCGAAAATGCTCAGTGAGCGAAATTAGCAGTCATAATGCAGTATAGACAGTGTTCAGTCTGTTAACACCAAAACATATACTTTTTGACGTATATCGATGTAAAGACAGTTTAAATTCGTCACATATTAAAATGTTTTGCTGCATTCATGACCATTACATTGAATATGCAAAAAGTATGTTTGCAAAAACTACAATTTTTGTCTGTATCAATAAATATTATGTGAATTTGATAAACAAATAGTTATTATAACAAAAGAACAAAATTAACACAATTCACCTCTACATAGAGCAGCATCGTCAAATAAATTTAGACTGTAAATTGGTTGTAGAAAATACATCTTTTGAGTATAGGAGAGAATCAAATTCTGTCTCGTCACAGCAATTTCAAAATTCACCTATGTAAGAAGACAACTTAGTACATTAGATTCTGATGGTGGGCTAACAACTAAATAACTATAATTTTTAACTATATATGCAGTCATAAATATATTGACAATAGCACGCATATGCATAATATGCTCCTTAGCAATCATGGAAATTAGGATTCATTTGCAAGCGCAATATATATACCATTTTTTTGTTCAATTCATACTGACAAATATTTTGAAAAATGGATAAGGTTTAAAATGAAATTACACTTGTATTAAAACTCTGCCATCTTTAGGGAGAGATCAGTTTGTAAAAATCTCAGGAAAGAAGAAGGCAGCATGCGGTAGTGTCGAAAGAAAATTTCTTTTGATACTTAGATTTTTTTATTCACTTAATATAATATTTAGAAAATACATTTAATGTATTGCAATACAATCACTCAAATATTAATAATATTATTTGTGTTAATATTTTAACATGACTGATTAACTAAGTAAAAAATATACTGCCCTCTCCTTGGAATGGTAGTTATATTGGAAGATATGTATGGCTTGATCAGTTAAGACTAACGACAATTTGATATTAGTTATATTTCTCAAAAATAGCACACGCTGCAGCTAAAATGAAATATATAAAACATCGCTGTGTTTCAACACTCTATAGCAATATTCGTTTTTTTATATTGCTTAATAATTAAAAATATTAAAATAAAATAGATGATTTATCAACTTACAAAACAATGCTATAAACTGATTAACTTAGTCGAGTGGATAGTTTTAATAATAGTGTCATAACCAAATTTACTATTGAGAAAACTAATTAACCCGTAGAATCATAATTTGATATGATTGTTAATTCAGCGTAATATTTTCATCTATTAAAGACAGATACTAAAAATTTGCTAGTACATGAACATTATGATAATAATGTTACATGTAGGAAGAAATGTAAATAAGAATCAAGCAATCATTAAAAATATTTTCTCAAATCTATAATGAGAGCAATTAAATAATTCGCAGCTGATCGCAAAGACTCTACGCATGATAAAAAGTAAGTGAAAACAAAGCTGTAAATATAAGAAGAGAACGAAATAAGGTATGTGAAGTGAAAATATAATCTGTAATTCACCATAACTATAAAAAAGTTAAAAATATTTGAGATAACGTGCTTTTAATTTAAATATATTAAAAATTATGAAATAGTTATAACATAGTAAAATATAATATTATTTTATGTTAAATTGAAACTATTCATTTTACATAATTTTAAAAATATATCAATAATGACTACAACATTAAAATAATTTCTATACCTTAGAAGCATATGGATGCAAGACCAAAATTTGAAGAAATGAACTTAATGATTAGAACAAACGTACAGTTCATGATTTAATTTTATTTACAATCATAAATTAGTATTATTGCCATACTACAATGCACACACGTATAAAAAATTATAAAAATAAAATTAAGAGCTTAAGATGCAAAATAGTTCAACATCTACCGCATACGAATATTTCAATTTGAAACCTCTAGAATTTTAAGAAAGACGCATTAAAATGTTATTAAAAAAAGATGGAAAAATGTTGTATGTAATGGAAGAAATTATATTGTAGATAAATAGTTGATGAAAAAACGTTTTTATGGGGATATGCTTTAATTTTACAAAAAACGATTTTCTTTTTGGGTATCCTTAATATGTCAACTTGCATCCTTATGCCTTGAATGCTTTAACTTCTATACACATACATTCTTCTGCATTTAATATTACTTGCTTTCTATAGAGTTAAGATATTTACAATTATCTCATATTACTATAATTTAAAATTACTCTATTGTCAATTTGAATTTAATTTAGCTTTAATGCTATCCAAAGCATTAAAAAAAATTAAATCGTGAGGCAGGCATGTACACAGTCAAAACAATTCTCAGATTACAAAAATACCTCTATAAAACTTGTAAGTATTAACCATATTGAATGACCATCGTCACAACGGTTTAGGATTATTTTACAGTGACGATAACAATTACAAAAAATTGTGCTATTTTTTTGAATTTTATAAATTACAATGGAATACATAGTTTAATGTCTTCCTTGTCTGTTTTTAACTATTCAATCTTAAGACACTATTAATGATAAGGCATATTGTTAAATGTGAAGTGGGACAGTAGGTACCTGGGGGAGCAAATGGAATTGCTTCATGTCTCCTAATGTTTGTACATACATGATAACATGAGGGATATTGTTGTAGAAATAACTTTTTGGTTTGGTTACTGTATATATCAAAATATAATATAAATACTGCGGCTATTTCATGTTTGGTTATGAAATAAATTATGAAAAAAAATTTAAAGGTAATCTCTGCTTTATATTTTAAGCTTTTTGATTACTACTATGTGGTATTATTAAAGTTTTTAATAATATAACATGATTAAATCAAATTGGGTCCTTAGACTGGAATCGTCAAAAATTCCGTGACAGTCACCGTGTTAAAATATTTTTCTTCGATGTGTTGATTGATATCGAACGTCTTTAATTCCACACTTTGAAAAAAACTACATTTTATGTACATTTAATAGAGTGAAAATCTGCATATTACATTGTGCTTTAAACCCACAAAACTCCACTCTTTACATATTTAAATCGCCTATAAACATCATAATATTTATCAAACTGATCCATGTCCAGCCATATTTTATCAAGTTTGCCTAAGTTCTTTTTGTATTCAGAATAGTTACTAGATTATATCATTTATCTTCATTTTTCTCAGTTTGGCATTCAGTGGACTTAACGCCGTTTGATATCAGTCAACACTATGTAAGGAGTATAAATCTTTCTGTTCTTCATTTCTTATCTAAAATTGATTGATTTTTTTGAGAGTTTTTGAATTTTTTATCAATCTGCATAAATATTTATGAAAAAATATAATTGTTTATTAACTTTTCTGAACATTTCATATATTCAACCTGCATCCATATACTTCACAGCTACAGAAATGTTTGCCATAAAATCTTAAAGCATGAGTTACGCAAACAACAAAACGCAATGTGTAGTTTTATAAGCACTATTTTTTGGAAAGTTAACAACCTATAATGACATTATTATTTGCAGGTAAATGATTTTTATAACACTAACAAAAGATGGATAAAGTATAGCTATCTGTTAGACCATTATCAGATGTCCAATGTACCTCGCAAGCTTCAAAATAGGAATATGTTTTCTCACAATTAATGGGCAAAAAAACATAAATATTGCCCTGTAGGCTCTTTATTTCCATTGAATTTTCCAAAATTAATTAAAATTAAAAGTAAAAAATAATTTGCAAAACTTCAAAAAATCAATATTACGTCGTAGGGTGATCCACATGTCTTTCCTTAAATGGGTCGAAATCATCTCCCGTTTCGGGATCTCTCGATACTTTGTATCTGAAAAAAAAATTAATGAGGAATCAAGATTAATTTATCAAATCAAAGGATTGATCTGATTGACTAAGAAATCTTTGCTAATTAATTAACTGTATTTTGTCACAATGGAAAAAGCCATTGACAAAACTGTTTAACCTGAGGTATTAATAGGTCTACCGGAAAGTTCTGTCTGACAATGTCATCTCATTGTTAGGACCATTATACAGCAAGATCTTTTTTTGACAACATCAGAGATTTCGGTCTAATCTAGTCCAGAGAGTCTAGTCACATTTACTTACTTTACCATTTCAAATATTCATATTAATACAACATGCATGCCTACAAAATTGAGAGTTCACAGTAAAATTTAATTAAATGTAAATATTACATTGTATTGAATATGAAACCTGATTTTATTTTTAACTTTAGATAAATGTAACATAATATAAACCTATAATTATAGCACTGCAGTATTATAATTTAAATGACACCAGATATAACATTTGTTCTTCATAAGAATTTATCAGTTAGTTTTAAGTAAATGGCTTTTGTAGAAAGAAAAAAACCAGATTTCAAAAAACAATATCCCATACTTTGATACGTGCGGTAACTCATGGTGTACTTTGATGCTGCTATTACGCAACAACTATGAAAATGGTGTCAGATGGGTACTAGCTATATATAAAACTAGTTAACCTTTATTATTATTTTCCAAATGAAACATTGTTCTGTTTTAAATTCTGTTGTCAGTTAACCAAACAAATTCAATCGTATCAAATTCTAACTTGTCTACTACTACGGCTATTCTTAGTAATTACACATCTTACTTATTAATAATTATATTTTAATCAGTTAGTACATACTTTCCTGTGATGGACTCCTTGTTCTTTGACCCATCTGACGGCAAAAATGTCTCCAACTCCTGCGGAGGATGCACACCACCATTTAAATCCTGAAAATAAAATTAAATACACAAATAGCATCAAATGTCAAACTGTTTAAACCTTTTTCGAAAGTGAGCATTTCGAAACTTAACTTTACCCAGAAGTGAGGTTTTCGAGAAATTGTCATACATTACGATACTTAACGTACTACAAATTACATATGTATATATATATATTTAAGCCAAATCAACAAAACGGATTTTGTCTTGTCTTTGTATAGAAGCTTACTAAAAAAAAAAAAAAATGATGGTATAAAATCATCACATTATTATTAACAATAATCATCATCACTGTAGATAATCATCACCTTAAATAATTAACAGTAAATATTTGTGTATATTTCAAAAATATCGGAACCTTCATCAATACTTAGAAATGTTTGAGTCTTCACATTATAGAGATTCATTATACTCCATTTTTTGAGTGGATTTTTCACACTTTGGAGATGCACACAGTAGACTTTCAGAGTGAACATCGTACAAAAATCCGATAAAGAAAACTATCTTTGAACTACATGAGAAACTTTTAATGTAATTTTGTAAGAAATACAATTTTAAAAACGCAATACTTTGAGAGAAACATACACTTTCAAGGTTAACCATGGCTCTGCAGTTTTCCTCACGCTGAAGGTTCCTGAAATTAAAATAATAACGAAACATTAGTTTAAATAAAAAAAAATAATACTGGCAGAGAAAAAGGAGGAAAAATTAGAGAAAATATAAACGTTTATTTAATTTACAAAAATATTTAATGCTAGTTTTTCAACAATTGAATTCCTGTCATATGCACATAAATAAATGTATCAATATGAATTGGGGCATTTGTTTTTTAAAAGATCACATAAAAATCCGTTTGAGTTTGTCAAATGCTATTCAAATATTCTCCCAGTGTTGATTTTTGCGAAACAAATGTATTTGCATCTTTTTTTAGGTATATGTGTATGTATTATAATGCAATAAATACAGTAATGAATATATTTAAATATTATTTTTTATTAGTTTTACAAATTTGTCATTCAAGATCATAAATTTTAAAAATAAAAACATATCAAGGTCCTAAATTAGCACACAAGATTTCAACACAAAATTCAAATAACCCAATCAATCAATTAATGCCAAAATGAAAAAAATTAATTAACATTAAGTTAATAATTTATCATGATAAAAATACGCTCCAAAGTGAGTTTTCACCAAACTTTTTACACAACTCTAGCCTCATCACAGAATACTTAAAAGTGTCCATAGTTCATTCACCACTTACTAAGCTAGAATGATATAACAATACACATGCGAAGAAAAACCTAATACATATACTATGTGAAGGAATACTTGTGTAAATTATAGGATACAACTGCTAAATAACAAAATATGCCAACCCAATAGTGAAAACTATTGTGACAAGCTGATTGAAGTTTACTGGAACATTCTGTTAATTTGTTCATATTTTTTTATAAAAAATAATTCACTATTCATTTGTTTTTTGTGTTTTCTTTAATGAATTTTTGAAATCCCAAAATTTGTCTACAATTAAAAAATAAAACATTTTATTTCACTTCTGAATGTAGAATTATAATGTTGTTAATGTACTATGAAATATTAATGTATTTTTTTTTTACCATTTGAATGCCAAACAAAGATTTACATCATCGTTCTTGATATCAGCGAGAAATGCTAATGAACATCATTTTGCGTCTTTAGGTTTTGTTTTTCTTTAATTTTACGCATTATTGAATATGAAAGGTAGTATGTTTAATAGCACCGTTTTTTTATCAAAAATATCTATAAATGGTTCTATGTGGTCAATGGCTTCGTAGGTTTTTCAAAAACAAAGTCGCTGCCGAAGGCTTAATGAAAAATATGAACGTTTCCTATACTTTACTATCCATATGCTAGTATTTTTATAAATTCCCTGCATATAGCCCACTAAAATATGTATACTCTTACAAGGATATAAAAAAATAAAACAAATAGATTATTATATTAATGAGAAGTGTGATGCCAGTTCTTATCAAATAGAAATTTGAAATGTTAAATGAAAGTGTCAGAGAAAATAATAATTGAACTCTTATTAGATCTAGGTTTCGGAAAGTATTTTAGGCAACCTCTCAGTACCTAGTGACAGCAGTAATTTAAATAAGAGGTCAATAGACTTTTTGTAATATTTAATGACACAAACAAAAATGGTTAATACCGTGGAGATTGAGGAGTAAAACGCCACTGTCATCTTTGATAATTTCGTATCATTAATCTGAGGGAAATAAACATACCAACATGATAAGATGATATTACAATACAATATCTTCATTTCTATTATATTCAAATAATCTTACAATGATCACTTGATACAAAAAATATTCGCATAGTATCAGTGTCGATGTATGTTAGATGATTTAGTTGAATAAAATATTATATTATATTATCGTTGGATACTCGTACATTATTATGTTATGTAATCATAATATAACTAATCAGTACTAATTAACAATGCACTTTGATTTATGCGTAGTATATATCTTGATTAAGCTATACGTTTGCGAAACAAGTATTTGTTGTCTATCAATTGTTCAACCATATGGGCATCCAGGTTTGCATTTTAGGATTTTTTTAAATGCAGCAGACAAAAGAAGAGAACCCGCAATTTCCCAGCACGTACGCTAATCTTTCGACTATCGTGTCATAAATATAATAATAGTGTTATAAAATAGGAATTGTGAATTCAAATGCCAAGCAGTGAAATTTACATACAGGTTTGACAACCGTATGTACATTTTATAGACAAAATATATCTATAATTATATTTATTATACTCGTATTTGTAACCAACCTAAAAAATATACATTTTAATTGAATTTAACAACTAAAATGCATTTTTATGGCCATGAAAAAATTATAATTACAATAAATATCTGTAAAAAAATTCACAACAAGTTACTTTTAAGTATATTATTTTACATTCTAAATTATTTAAAACTGCTAAACTTCCATATGTGAAGTATGGAAGTTTACCAGTTTTAAATAATTTAGAATTTAAAATCAATTTCCATCAAGCACCATCAATCGAAATATTTTAAATCTTTAAAAACATACTTCAATCGATATTATTTGTATCAAAAAACAGAAAATACATGTATGTCTTTGTCTGCCACAGGAATTCCTCCCAAAAGAAAAACAGTAGTGACATGAAACTTTCATATGTCATTCGATTTCCATTTTTAGGTCGACCGTTTCACTTTCAACTATTAACGTCATCATCGATGATCAATGAGAGACTAAAAATGTTGTATTCAGTCAAATATTGAAATTTATTTGCAGTAGAGAGATGAATACAATTTATTTGAATAAAGAATGAGTTAATTTTTTAGAAAACAAAAAAACATTATTCTTGTTTAACAGTTTGAAAGAGTAGAATGCGTGCAAAACTAAAAGAAATGGTATATTGTTTAAGATTTCTAAGTTTATTTTGTGTGTTATCATTTTGAATATTATTATGGAGTTTATATAGAATGGCGATGTGCTGTCTACCTATTGCATGTACTTGCAAGGCAAAAAAACAAGACTGCTGAAGGATGGAAAGAGCACTGTGCATCAAAAAGTGGTATGAAAACGAGTTTTCAACTCGAGAGCTACAGAAAGCAAGTAGCAGCCTGAGAAATCAGTTCAAAGTAAATGCATTTGCAAATATTGGCTGAAACAGTTGATGTTCGACGAAGACTGTAGCTAGAATGAGTGATATAAGGCTCTGTGATGGCGGGTAACCGGCTGTATTAGAAGGATAAAGATTTGATTATGATCCTGTGAATTTGACTATTTCATTTATGAGGGGTTTAAAAGCAAAAACACCACTGTCCATATCAAGAATATAAATGAAAGTAAGTCGCTCATATTGTATTAATCCTAAACATATTAATGTTCGAATCATCTTATATAATATCTATAACAGTATAAAAGTATGAGAATAAGTATTTATAAGAAATTGATGAATTAATCTAAAATATTTATTATGCTAAAACAAGTTCCACGCGTTCCGGTGGTGTCAACTCTGTTGGCATTGTAGAATTTCGAGATTTTAAAAAATTGGTAAAGAACAATAAACCTAATACAGTCTTGACTAAACAAAACCAGTGGAATATAGGAATATATTATATAATAACATATTATTAATGTACTATCTTCAAGCAATATAAGCGTATGTACTATAAAAAGTTAAATGTGCGATGAAATCTATACTTAATATAGCCTAATATACTTCCTTATCTTTATGGGTAAAGCAAAAATATTTATAGTTCATGATGTACATGAAACGAACATAATATTTGTTATTATACTGAGGAATTAGTGTATTTTTCATCATTAATTATAATAATATTATGCTCCAGTGTGTAAGTCACAGTAAAAAAATATTTTGTATTTTAAAAAATATCGAAAATAGTGCCAAGATCGTCGATTTGTCGCCCCCGCTGTCGCCGCGGCATCTATCGTGCCCGCGGCCTTACGCGGAATTATTTTTTTCATTTATTTTCTTTAAACGTGAGATAAAAATTAATCAAAACAAAAGCTTATAAAAATGATTTTACATCTCAGACATCTATAATAAATAATGGAGACAAGCCTGACAGATTAGTTTTCACGAGAATTGTTTGTCAGACCATTACTCAACCCAATGGGCATCAGGTCCTGCATTTTCGGATTTTTAAAATCCGACAGATAAGGAATCGAACCCGCATTCCACGGATCGCTAGGCGCGCACGCTACCAACTAGGCTACCGGGGAGACGATTATAAAATATACCAATTTCATAAAAGATTTAGGTATGGTATGATGAAAGTGAAATAATGACACAACATAATGTGTTATATTATAACTTTGGAAAAAAAATAGTTTTGGAATATGTAGCCTAACCACGGCAATAGTATCGCATCAAAAATAGGTGAATTTAAATTATTTACTTTTATTACCTATGTATGATACCATGGGAATAAATAAATGGTAACAACAAAGATATTTCAAATAAATTTCTAAAAATAGTGAAACCATATTATATATATGTAATGAATTCAAAATTATGACTACATACCTTAATTAATATTTTTAAACCCTTTTTTACAAACAGATTTTTTGAATAATCATAAGATTATGCAGCGAATGATAAAATTATTGACTAAAATGCATTTGAGTCACTTCGTCATTTGTGCATTTTACAAAGCTATGTACAGTAAATTGCTAAACATTTTATCTAAGTTGGACATTGATACTATTTGTTGTTTGAATTATTTTGGTATCTATACATATTATTGTATTACTGTTTAAAACGGTTGGCTAATCGCATTTATTTAATTGTTTTGTATTATCAGAAACGTAGTTGCCATGTAAATTTATAATATTAACGACTATTTGCTTTGGTTAATAATATTGGAGCATACTTAAGACAAAATATTGACATTACTAATAATATGCGAGTATATTATTGCGTTTTTAGGTGACAATATTGACATTTCTAATAATCCCCATGTTTGACTATATATTGCGTCTTTCAAATATATTGATATACAAAACATATT
>JAGVSQ010001150.1:0-28133 GCA_022683975.1 Rhyacophila evoluta | reverse complement strand
AATTTAGAATTTGTAAATTCGTATTTATATCTGTACAGTATGTAACGCTTAGTATAAATTATAAATTTCAGGTTGGAAACGTTTATAATTTTAAGTACATTTATAGTGTTTGCCTTTAAAAATACTGGAAAACGTAACAAACCCAGTTATATTTAAATGCTATAATTCAAATAAAAGATATACATTTTTTTTTGCACATACATAATGGACATTATAATATAATCTTATTATTATTATGGCATTCCCTATAACACGTATAACCATGTTGCTTATAATAATTATAGTCAACAATACATTTGTTGTAATTCTAGTACTAAAAATTCTCCTCGGATGTTCCGATAAGTTAGGATAGAATAGAATATGTTATGTCATGCCAGGCAAAGTAATTTTATATTATTTCAAAGTGTTTTCAATAATATGCAATAATGGATATACAATAATGATTTAATAAATTAGGCAAGCAATCCTTAGTGTAATACATATTGATAATCTTATAAACGATTTGCATACTCCATATCAAATTTAAAGGAAATTCACCACACTACATTATTTTTTTGCTAGACTCTCTGAAAATTAGCTTTTCCGCACGGGCACTTATACTAATCTGTTTTTCTATGACGCACAATTTTTTTTTGTTGGGCTCAGTAATGGGTATAAGATTTAAGTAAACGTCTTATTTTCGGTTAGTGCTTTAATTTGTGATGAACAAGTTAGTTCGAAAACCATAGTCAATTATTTGTTACGACTGAGAACTCTGCCAACTCAAAGGATTTTTCCTGTAGAATTTTTATACTGACAAGGTGAAACAAAAGGTTGATTTTTATTCTTTGACGTTGCTTAATAGACTAACTGTTGTTCGATTTTTTAAATGTTAAAAATATAATATTTACTATAGCGCAGTATCACGCATGTTCATTTCAAGCCGTGTAAATCATATTATGATCTCCCTATTGTGAATATATATTTTTGGTTATTCTAGGTTTAAGAATTGGTTATCAACAAAATGCTTCGTGATACATAATTTTACATTACAAGCAAACTTTAAAAAAACCTTGATTTAAATTTACATTCTAGACTTTATCAGTTGATAACGAATTATGCAGCCCCCTTGGTATATAGACGAAACATAGTAAATAAATTTATATATGGAGATACATAAATACATTCGTAATGAAATTTTTGATAATGTATGATCTTTGGTAATGGCAGATGTCTTGCTAGATAAAAACGGAATGATTGACCTGATAGAAATTGAATAGAACGACGCCTTCTGCATTGTCAGTTATTGTGGTTTTCCCCTTCATTATTATTCTGAATACAGTTTTCCTCTAAAGTGTATTAATACATAAAACATTAAAATTCCATACATCAGCTAGTTGAGCAACTCCCATTTGCTAAGAATAACTTTTAGTTTAATCTTTTAAACAGGTAAGTGACCAGAAATATAGCTTATGCTCACCATCATTATATATTGTATTATATTATTTTACATATTTATTTATATATATTTACTGTCGGCATTGTCTCTCCTCTGAGTTTCTGAAAAGATCCACAAGCGATTGGTGGCTCAGCAGGAACATGATCTCCATTGGAGGGCAGTAAGCGGCAACGACAATAAATTTGATCGTCTGAAATATTTTTCAACGATATTCTACATTACAATAAAGATCTAGTCTATAAGATACATTCAGTGTATTCTCCATTCCGTATCGTAATCCAAGTTGTGGACTATTGCTAAAAAATAGGATGAATGCTTTATTAAGATTTTGAATATTTTTTTATAAGATTACATATTTACTTTACTAAACAAAGGAAAAATATATGTATATCATAAATTACATATTAAATTGTAAATTCAAAAAATTAAATACCATTTATTATTGATTCTATTCTAGACAAAAGAATAATATATAGAAAAAGTCTATATGGAATTTGTCTTGCTATTATGGATGAACTCATTAGAACGGTTGCTTTAATTTACCAATTTAATTTGGCAGATAACATCGTCGGTATACATTAAAATACGTCAATGATGGTTTAATTTGTCAAAATAAACTAGTTTATTCTATTCTACTTACTAGTTTTAATTGTAATAATGTTAAAGCATCATTGAAATTATAAAATTTATTCTTCAATGTATTTATTTACAAACCCTTTTTGTATACATAAGTTATTCGTGCAGGCATACCTGTAAATGTGAATGACCTGATACCATAACGCAAAACTTATAAATAGTGGTCCGTTCGAAAGTTTTTTATATTATTTTCGCTCCGAAAGTGGAGCATAAAATGAAGTGTAAATCCACAGTGTGAAAATAATGTCCGCTCTAAAAGTTGAAAAAGATACGTCTTAACAAACCATTTTTCACTTCGATTGTCAGAAAATTACTGAGCTTTATAGCCATTCCGTCTTTGATTTTTTAAATATTATACAACAGATGTGGGAACCTGATGATGAACTCGCAATCTCGCAAGAAAGAGTTTGATAACAATCTATTAATTTAAATTTATAGCTAATCATTCTTAAAATTTGTTGTCAAATACCTGTCACTGATTTAATTTTATGTTGATTACAGTAATTATTCAGTATTAATTGAGTACATTTACACTTACAAATAATGAGGCGTTACTTACGCGCTTTCACTTCTGTATTTTCCCATAACTAATTAACGTTGGAATCGAGACACATACGTAATGCAATTACCACTGCGATTGTAGAGATAAAATTTCGTTTATATGTAGGACTAAATGTTGAATTAACGATTTAATTTTAATTTTCTTCAGTTTATTAATTAAAGATACCAACATTTTACGTTTCCAAATTGAAATAACAATAAAGAACTCTAAACAAGATTCAGAGTAAAATTTATATTTGACTAGTTGCGTTCTTTTTTTCCCCTCTTGTAAATACCACGTGTATATACTCGGCGTACTAGTATATTCTTTTAGTGGTGATCTTCAATATACCAAAATATGCCTAAATCCTTGGTTGACGTATTTTGCAGTGTAAATTATTTATATTTTGAAAACACTGATCTATTATAACTTATCGTTAAACATGATGTAGATGCAATATTGTACGGTAGCAGATCATGTTATCTGATGAAGACTCAGAAATCCCGCTTATTGAACTTTAATAATATATCCTTGCGTCAAATACTGGGATGGATTTGGTTCAACTCTCTAAGGGATTTGAAGACTAGCGAACGAATCAAACAACTATCTGTTGCATCAAAATTTATCCAGGAATATTGGAACAGACTAATCCACATGTTGCAAACGCAGTTGGAGAACCAAATCTCTTTTGCCTCATATTAGTACCGGAAGAATTCCAGCGTCCTGGAAAACCAGATACTTACTATTCGCACTAGAGTTAAATGTTAACGTAATTTTGGAAGATGCAAAGCGACTGGTGGCGCCACATGGTGGTCATATAATAGAAAAAAGTACTAAAAATAACCAAGTTGTCAAAGCTAAGCGTGGTCAAATATTATGTTCAAATTCTGTGATGGTTACATGTCATATAAACTTTTTTTACTATCAATCAATCTTACAAGTAAAACTGGTTTAGTGGTTCAGTATCATTTACACTAAACAACGTTTTAAATATTTTGTTTCTAATCTTCATAGTGCGGATTATATTATATAAGTTTATCTCTGAATCGGATAACGGATCTGATGAAAAAAAAGAGAATATTCAACCCATCATCTCGTAGTCATTATTTACAGGTATGCGGTTGGTTGCAACGAAATGGTCAACATTTCGTCTGGTCTGCAGTTTGCTAACATTAACAGTTTTGCAATCACCTTGAAGAAGCGTAGACGTGTACTTCGCGAAACTCATTGGCAGGCGGGGATAGGTTTTAAAGTTTTTTTTCTCGTTGCCTTTGCAAAAACGTTGCGGCGGATCCTTTTGCTATGCGAGGCTCGCAAACTGAAACAAGAGATATTGTGCAGTGGTGAATCAGTGACTGTGACGTGGTAAAATAACAATCAAGGAACATATTCCTAGAATACAGTAAGTTCTGGAGTTACGGCCCTGTAACTACGACCACAAAATTGGTTTTTTATTTTGCGTAAATACTTTGCATTACTATAATTAATATTTGTTAATAATAAACAATATATTGTGTCACATAAGTATATTTCACACATAATATTAAGTGTGTACTATTGTTGATATATTTTTTGTGGTGTAACAAAACCGACCGATAGTTTAACAAAGTCAATATTATTGTTAACTAAGAAGATATGAAATTTATGAAGTGTATTCGTTAAAACCTTTTCACTCTTAATAGAGTTCAACGTTGTTATTTTGAAAAATAATATGATATTATATAGTTAAAATGCGTGTTGAACAGTATTATTTGATTTAATAAAATAAAACAATACATCGCATATTAGATGCACGAAATATTTTACTATCAATTAGAATTAATTTAAAACGCATACAATTCAGCCCAATTTGTAAGCCATCTACGAGTTTATGGCTTGGTTTTGTTTTTATGCATCGTTGACTACAGAATAACTAAATGATTTTTTTCGTATTTATTCTAATTTCTTTACGTAATAAAAAAGTATTGTTTGGCTAAAGAAATTAAAAATACTGTGTGGTGCAGTTTTAAATTAGAATCTTATGTTGGTTAGTATATTTTCAAACGTTTTTTATGGATTTATTTTTAACTCTGAAATACTATATACTATTAACAAATGACTTTATGTACTGAATATGACCGTCTAGACATTAATCCTTGTTGGAGAAAAAAAACTCTCACCATAAGATAGTAGTCAGGAAGTGCCAGAACCAAGTGAGCTTTTTTAATTTTATTAGATTTATGTTTGCGTGGAATTCGTGGAAAATATCAAAATCTAACAACATGGGATTAATATTTGAAAGGGGTCATTGTGTTTAAGCCATCTGAAAAACGCAGTTATAATGTCATAGATATGATATTTTTTTTTGTGTCAGCAAAATTCTTTCATGACGCTTTATTTTCTCCGTATAATACTCACTTCTCCAAAATAGATGCCTTAAATAAAGATCTCTCTCACTCTTTCCTTTATTTCTTATCCAAGCATCTCCTGTTTCTTGGGATCTCAATTTCTGAAAAATACTTTTTATCCAGAATAAGAATTAAGAATTTATTAATATCTCTTACTGGGTGTATACGTTTTAATTATTAATATATTTTTTGAATAAGGCTTTTGGGGAGGAAATGGTTAAGTAAAGTTGAACAGAGATAATAAAAAACATATATATCAACTGTCTGAAATAATTAGCTTGTACATTGCAGTAATATGCTAGAATGACTTAGGCACAAAGCTTAATATATCTTAAACTAATTGATATTGAATCCGCTAGTAGTGTTTTTAATGTATATTCGATCAATTGTTGCTTGTTAAATTACACAGTTAAGTGATAAATTATGATTAAATAAACCTATGTTGATTAATCAGTGAGTACGCCACTGGAATCAAAGTCACAATTTATTGTAAATACGTTCATACGCTAATGTTGTTTTATTTATATTTTGGCGGGCAGAAAATCGTTTGGTTTGGTCAGATCAGTTTCCGACTGCGCGTTGACGGGGATGCATGCAATTGGAGTTGCGCGCGCATCTATTCACCAACTGTTCTAAACAAATTCAAATATATTTTCACGTCGTACTATTTCACGAAAAGCTTTTAAAAAACCTCTATTTTGTGAAACCATAAACAATAAAAATCTATCAAATAAATTTTTGGAAATATAAAATTAAGTGATAAATTACGGATATTTTTTTAAGTGAAATAAATTACAAAAGCTTTTTAACAATTAAAATGTTTGTGTCAAAAAACATGTGCTAATTTTTCAATTGGAACAATTACCTGTTAACAAAGCAAGTAAGTATTTTTTAATATATCAAACGGGAATATTAGGATAGACATATTTAAAAAAATAATGACTCCAAGTTCACTATTATAATGCATATTATTATTTTATTTAAATAATAATGTTAAACTTATGATTTATCTTTTACACATATTTTTATATTTTGAGGACTAATTTTTACAAAGACTATAAGTATGTTATCACAAACTATATAGATGTCTTTCAAGCCTTTAACTTTTCCAGGAAAGTCAATTTAACATTGAGTATAATGTGTTATTTAAAATAATATAGAATTATAATATTTCTCGGCATATAGAATTGTCACAAATATATAGTGAAATAGTGAAATGAATGTTCTGGTATAATTATTAATACTGTCCATTTATTGGGCTTCATTGCTTTATCTTAAATATTAAGTTATGTGAAGTTTGTTACCTTTCTTGTTAACTTTTGCTAACTCTTGCTAAATTTGTTGTTAACTTTGTTTGTTATAATAGCTACTACATGAAATTCTTTATTTGATATTTTTCGACTGTATTCCAAATTTTTTTGAACTAACTTGGATTAAGTATATTTATTATATATTCAACAGGATATTCGCAACTGAAATATTAATTCAATACAACATTTAATTATTATACTTTAGAAAAACACAAAAACCGTTTTAACATTCAATACCACAACAAAATGAAATAAAAGTTATAGGAGATTTTTAATTCTCACATTATATGTATGTCTGCTTAAATATAATAATTACTTAATAACTATCTTTCTTGATATTAAAAGATGAATAGAGAATTACGGTACGGAAACTATAGAAAACGTGTGTATGCGAATCATAGTATAATAAAAATATTTGAAAGTTTTATGACGTGTATAAAAAAAGAGATGAGTTCGAAAGTGCAAGCTTTTTTATGTGTTTTTTTTTATTGGAGCTGAAATATTAATTCCTATCATTACATCAGATAGAAATCAAGTTTGATAGTTTAGAAATTTAAATCTCTCTCTTTAATAATCATATGCGAATTGTTTATCATTGTAAATATGTAATACGAAACAATCAAATCAACTTTTTGAACTTTATAAAACTCTTCCAAAAAAGATATTCTATATTATTTACGGTTCAGATTTGGCAGTATATATAAGCGATGTGTACTATCATTATTTTTTTACCATGCTCGCTTTTTAATAAGAGCATATGGATCTTAACGGTGTGACGATGATCACTTCAAAAATGGAATATATGGAGCTCCAACTTTTCAAGACTTCTCTTTATAAATCGTTTTCATGCTAATTGATTTTTAGATAAATGCTCAGCCTATTAGTTATTCTGTTCTGAGTCTTTTGACGTTTTTAAAATAATGCATATTTAGGATTTGAGCTGCAATATCTGGTTCAGAAACGTGTACGCTAATCTTTAGGCCATCAGACTGACATTGAAAATATTAATCAGTTAAATAAATTATGTAATTAGACAATTAAAACGTCGGACGATGGAGTATTATTAAGATTGTTTGACTGCTTCATATGACATATCCAATACATCCAGTCCTCGTAAAATAATCTAAGCACATGCGTGCTGTTAGTCTAATTATGGTCGGCCTTATAGTGGGCACAGTAATTTACAATTTTTCAAAAACAATAGGTTAAATTAAATATTTAATTAAATAAAACTATTACCCGCACTCATTATTTTATAATGGAATAAACACGTGTGTTTAATAAATTTTCCGAATCCGGGGTTGCTAGTGCAAATTTCATTTTAAATTTCAAATTTTATTTTTGTGTAATTCGATAAATAAATGTTGTGCGTTACTAAATATTTCAATTTGCCGGTCGACCTTTAGATAATACCATCATTGCGTAAGATGGATTCAAATATTGACCTCCAAATAGGTACATCACCAGTAATTAGAAATAGATTTGAAGACAATAAATAGTTTGACATAAATTTATGTTCTAAAAAAATACATTATATAGGCAGCACGAGAAGAAAATATGTTTTCTGTATATTATTTGACCTTATTCAAAACTTGTAATTTTACCATTATTAGCCATCCAACACGTTTTTAAATTTAAAAACAATTGAAAGTCTATAGACAATAAAATTTAAATATCAATTTTAAATGTGTTGAATTTTATAAAAAAAAATATGGCGCATAAGAAATAACTGATTTATACCATAGTAATAAATAATTTAGAATTTAAAATCAATTTCCATCAAGCACCGTCAATCGAAAATATTAATTAATTGTATTTAGGATTAAGATTTTCATTTAATTGGACCTTATTATAGACAGCTTAATTTCTGATTTTTATATTCCGATTTTCACTAAAGAAAAATTGTCCTGAACAAATACAAATGCTCAATGTACTTATCGTTAAAGTAATTATAATCAGCTATAGACAAAAATATAAATAAAACTACCTAGTGGGAACATAAGCATTCCGTAATTAAATAGTATACTAAACATGTTTATATAATTATGCAACACATAGCATAGAATTATTATGTAGATACACATTACCACACAATAAGTAAAATTGAAGCTACTTTAAAGGATTAATTCGATTTCTGATTAAGTTAGCCACCGCTCACGAGGAATCAGCTATTTATTTTTATATTGATTTAGCAAATATGGTTAAAAATCTTTAATACTGTTTCTATTATATTGTAGTTTCAGTTTTATTTTATATCTAAGCAAGTGCTAACTAAAATTAATAAATTCATGGACTTCCACATTAACAAAAATAATATAATCTAGACGTACACCAAGAAATAATATTTTATAGACAATACACGGAAGTCCACATATGAAGTTTATTAAATAAAATATTTAGTAGTGCTTAGTCATTATATGGAAAAGTTTGAGAATGACTACTCTATTATATCAAGTTTGGAATCATATTATACAATGGATTTTAATGTTCAATAATTGATATATAATGGTTGATTTTCAATACAGATTCATTCAATGGAAGAAGTTTTAGTGATACAATATGATATAATGATGTTTTTAATATAAATACAATGATATTTAAATTTTTGTTTCATTGTCATAAATCATTAAATGTAGGTAAAATATTATTGGAAGTACAAATAACCTGTTTGACGAGATAATTTAATATTTCATTAACATGATAAAACATGACTAAAACCTTGATAGTGTTGTGTTATATTGTGTGAACATTAAGCGAAGATGCCATAAATTATTATGTGGGAGTATCATGAAATATTTGCTGAAATAAATTATAAAACCAACTGATAGTGTTTGACGGAATATCACTTAAGACCCAATAATGTGGAAAAAACTTCTAAATGTCAAAATTTGTGTTTAGCCATATATATATCTACACATAAATATCGTTCACATAGTCTAATCATACCAAAAGCAAAATTTGAGTGGCACAAAGGATTCAAAAACATATTATTTCTAAATTATTTAAAGCTGGTAAACTTCTATATGTGATATATTTCACATATGGAAGTTTACCAGATTTAAATAATTTAGAATTTAAAATCAATTTCCGGAAAGCACCATCAGTCAAAAATATCAACATATTGTTTGTAAATATTAAACTATAATTTCCATTCAAATAAGTGCGTTAATACTTCATTATTTTTTAATCATTCCTACTACAAGTATGAAACGTATGTAGCTTAAAAATCTAAATTGTATGCTTCTTTTCAGAAAAATATGTTCACATAATCAATCTATGATATATGTCATATTTTGTTTTTTTTTTAATCCTCATGTATCTACAAAATTCGAATCCGTAACCCTCAGTTAACGTATCACACATGCTAAACAATCGGCTATTCGGGCCATTTTTATAAGCAGATCACATTGTTGTAATTTTGAACGCATTCATTTATGAATGCTATAATTATTTTTGGAAAAATTACAAAAACCACTAAAAATTATATGTATATTACTAATTTCAAATATTTCTTAGATAAAAGAAAACCAGTTTTATAAAATGAATTGAAATAATTCATTTTTGGACTAATAATAGCTTCCCGATTAGTTTTGCATTTGTTAAACATTAAATATAGAATGACGACATAGTATTCATATACTTTTAACATGTGGATTTCTTCAATATTGAATGTTGAGTAAAGGTTATTTGAGTCAGATAAATATGTTGTTTTCACCTAAATAGTAATTGAACATTGCATTATATTTGACTTGTCTATGCGTATTTACGATAGTTGAAATATTCTGTATCTAGTATAATGTAAGTATTTCAGTATAACCGGGGTTACAAAATAGGTTTACAAATAAATTTCGGCTTAAAAAAATTGTTTGAAGTATTAAAATACATAAAAAGTTGATTATTGGGATACAATTATTCGTCTCTAAGAAGGTTGCCAGTATAAAAATAGTTCTTGTATGAAAATAAAAATGATTAAAATACAATATTACTGAGATAAAAAAAATGATTAATAAATAGTTTTTGACATTATCTTTAACTATATTAAAATTCAATATACAAGTACATCTAACGCCTCATCAAAGCCTATTATATACAAACTTTAAAAAAAAATATATAGCCATCTGAATGAATTTATTATTTTATTTATTTCTTGATTGATTTTTATTGAATTTAATTTGGTCTCCGGGTATTTCAAATGTCCTTCGCATTTCTCAAAATTTTCCTCCCAGAGTTTTTATCCGGGTAATAATTTCCCTGTTAATCATGTTACAACTATTTATATGTTGGTTGAACCATGATAAAAAAAAAAATCCCGCTTTTCAACCAGCGATCACGTTTTGAAAATTAAATTATTTTTTCTGTCTTCACTATGTGTGTTACATCAAGTTATCTAAATATACAATATACGCATGACCAACTAAATTCAATAAGTTCCCTTTATTAAGGTCAAAATTTTCAATCGAATGTCAATGATTCTATTTTGGCAGTGATTTCAATAACACCTGTCGATAAAATTTAAATATTATACATCCTATGACGGCTCCAAATTGGAGAAGAGGCACCTCCAAAACAAGGATTAGTTGGAATATCGAGAATAATGTTTATTTATTTCATTCAACTTCTATTTGTTTTTTTATATACACTAAACGTTTTGACATACTTCGTAACGTATTTAGTTAAATACATTTATAATTTATCAGACATTTTATTTCGTCAAACTTATTTAAAATTTACATATCAAAATAGGTGACTGATAAAATTAACGTAACTTCACTTATATTTGACTTAGTTCTTATTTTGAAATAATAATCACAACATGGAAATTTATTGAAACTTATCGTTCATGTGTTGAAGTGAATTTATTTTTATCCGTAATCCTAGATCAGTTTATACGGTTCATATCTAGCTCCTAAGTTAATAATATACAAGCAATAGTTAGTTAAATACATTAAAGCCTTGGTAGGTCACTGTTTCCTAAAATGAAAGCTTTGAATTCAAATTTTTATCAAGATTTTTACAACCATTCCGCCTTTATTTATAGTATTGGCTAAAACCTTTCGACAAGAACTTGCAATCTTTGTTAATGAAGCCTATGCGCTTAACAATTGGTCACCAAGCTATCTAGAATCATATTTAGATAGTTATATATCAAATTATCATTGAAGTACAAGTGCTTTATATAACAATTTAATAAAAGCCCATAATAAGATGTAATAACATGGTAGTTTTTTCTTTAGTTAAGTATTGGTGCTAAAGGTTGTCAATTCAAATTCCACAGCCGTTAAGAATTTTGCAAATTTTAAGCCGGATGTTCATTAGGTTAGGTAATTGACATGCAGCCATTTTGAAAAATGAACACACTGAAAAGATCTATTGATACATATTGTCTTTGCGAGAATCTATAATATGTATATACAAATACTCAATTCCAGTAGTGGACACATTCAAACTGTAAAGATCCTCAGGTTTCGGTAAAGCGGCGCAGGTAAAAAAATATAGTTGGTTCAATTGTTGAACTCTTATTAAATTACAAGTTTAATATAGGTATTGTAAATATGTGATTTTTTGTAATTTTACATTGCACTTTTGTGTACTGTTTTGGAACATTTTCGAGTTTAAAATTGATTATTATTACGAAGGTCAATTGCCGTTCAACGTCCCATAACGGATTCGATTTACTCTGAAGAAAATGACGAATTGTTTATTAAGAGTGATTTTTATTTTCAGGAGTGTCACACAAAATAATTAAAGATGGAGGAAAGTAACGCGGGAGTTCCCCAAGCGGAAAGTGGCTCACAAGTCAACGGTGAAGTGAAGCATATTAGAAACATTTTCGGCGGGAAGACATATGACAAGAAAGCTCACGCCATGGATTTGGGTGCCAGATTCAAGAAAGTATCTTCAACTCTAGATGAATTGTGAGTATAATTATACAAATCTTATAAAATATTTGGCTTCTGTGGAATAACCAATACATATCGGTGTATAAAGTATGCATAGTGACTAATGTTTTAGTAAAACTAAATGTTTGAAATAAAAAATCATTAACCGGTATAGTATAATATTAATTCATCCACTGCTAAAAATCACGCTTTCCAAGGTCATACAGAAATTACAACGATATACATTCAACCTAAATATATATTATGAATCAGATTACTAAGACTAGTCCAAAGATTTTTTTTGCAATAAAATGTATCGTATATAACAGTTGGTATTGATAATGGTATTGGAAATTATAACAACCATATTTTATCAGGAGAGAAGTAATGTTCATTTAATTAATACCACTTGATTTATTTGAAAAAACTCAATTCCACAATGGTTGGCGCCATAGTTTTACCGTAAAAAAATCATTATTATCAATTAATTTTGTCAATAGCTGTTTCAGTCGCGATAGCATTATCAATACCAAAAGAATTATCTGTGAATTTTATCGTCTTATGCAAGTATTTGGTACCGCAGTACATTATTAGGTAAAATATATTTATATAATTTACTATTATTGTAGCATGGTTTCTTTATGTAGAATCTATTTATTCTAAATGCTAGATTTCCACAAGTTACAAATTGTTTTTAATGTGATATTAAATCATTTGATATTAGCAAAAAGTGAAAAAATATCGTTTTGCGTCTTTTCAATGTAAATATTATCCATATCAAAAGTAGTATGTTTAATAATAATGTAGTTATTCCTTTTACTAAAAACAACTATAAACCATTATTCGTAGACAAGTTTTAAAAAAAACATGGTATCAATTAAAGGGTTAAATCAGTTTTTGTCTATGTCAAGTGAACATCTTAACCCTTCAATCTCAAATATGAGAGATAACTTTAATGTCAAAACAAGATTTAATATACATTAACTATAATAATAGTAAGTAGCGCATACTTTCTAAATTCCAAAAAAGCCATAATTACTTAAGTTAATTATTATTAATATAATAGTATAAGGTATTCGTAATTGGGACAACAGTAATGACAGAGTTTGCACTTTATCTGTCATTTTATGATGGATTTCAGACATCTTTTCCAGCCACTCATAATCTAATAATACACTTTCTATCTTGGCATATAAATCAACATGCACAATCTTATACATGTATATTATGCTACGAAATATATTTATTTACCATTAATTTGCAACGTTGTGTGGTTAGCACATAGGAATTCCCAATCCAAAGTCCGGCTTGTATTCGAGCTAGTCACGAATAACTGAAGTTTGTTAAAATCTGACCTGGCGAACCACTTTCCACGTATTTTTATTATTTGCTAGGCAACCACGCACCTATTGGGATATTTTATTTCATAGTCCAGACAGGCGGCAAACTATCCGGATTCGAAATTTTGTAATACATTCTTTGTCTATGGTGTGTGCTCATTTTCAGATCAATTTAATATCTCATATCTAGATTGTGTTTATGTTTCATACAATAATAGTTTAGTGTTTGAAAGTCAGCTAAAAGATATGAAATTTCTCGATTCTAATATCACAAATATTATTTAAACATTACCATCTTTATTACCCGGCCTTTTGGACGGGATAGATTCAAAAAAATATTTATCCATACTATTACAAATCTTTTTCAATACTTAACTGCATACAATACTGTCTTCAGATTAGCAATTAAAACTATATTTAAAAATTCAACAACAGTTCACAGTTTGGGAAGAGCTCTTTTGATACGTACTCATATATTAATTTCTGTTTAATTGCATAGATTAAAGAATAATATATTAGTAATAATAAATAATTGAAGCTGGCATGAGATTTGATGGTTGGTTCTAACAAATACGCACTTACTCAATGTTAATTGTTTATTTAATAATCTAAAAAATATGATGTCTTAGTGAAATATGGCTTGAACAACAGCTTTCTTCAAGATTTAATTATTCTAGACCGGATCTTTGTTAATCAGGTCTACCAGAAAAATATCTGATAGTTAAATTTGGGCAAACGTATTTTAAATTATTTATTAAGTATAATTTGTGTGTATATTGGCATATTTATTAAAATTTGTCAAATAGCCAATTTATTCTTCCATTACTAATTGGACGACGTTGACATATTACATACTTTTCTGTTTAATTATTTACAAAATAAGCTAATAACGTTAATTAGTAGTCATTATTACTTTAATAGGCAATATTAGAATGTGACGTGTGACTAATTAATGCATAATAAATATCTTAATTTCGTTCTTCAAATAACTTTTTTGAAATTTTTAAGGAACAATGTTTTGTTATAACAAGTGTAGGCATGGTATTGTTTAATGGTGCTGACATACAATAAATTAGAGAATTTTAATTTTATTTATCATAATATGTCCTTTTCTCCTTATATTATAAAAAAACTGATAGTGTTAAGTAATGAAAATGTGTACACCTTGATATTTTTTTATTTGATACATATATATCTAAAATTTTAAGCTGTCGTGTAACGTACTATTGAATTACTTCCATTCCAAAATAATAGTCGATTTTTTTACGTCGTGTGAGGTAAGTACATTTTATCTACGTTTCAGATAGTTTTTTTATCGCGTTGGTCGCTGTCGCGTAACTTGAGGACTACCTGTATATAGTTTTTTTTTCATAAATTACTTCGACCACATTTTGTTTAATACATGAAACATCAAGTAAATGATATGCATTATATCATACGTTCATAACAGCATTATAAATTTTTTTTCGTTTTCTAGTATAGCTACAGTAATTTTAGCGAAGATTTCGTTCAACGACTTTTATGACCGAGATTAGTATACATTACCATTTTTATTACTCTTTATTGGTGTTATTATACTATGCAATAACTTCAACTGATATAAATGTAAGATCGTCTGTTATCCAATAATTGTTTTGCGTCCACGTCATCGATTGAGATTCCTCTATAATAAGTTTAATTGATGAGGACATTTATGAACAGTCTCTATTTGAAATCTTTCAAGTTTAAATGGTCGTCATGAGTAGGTATTTTCAATTGATACAAACGACTTTGAACCGTGGATCAAGTATTGTATGAGTTAACTCCAGCCTGAAGTGTGTCAGTTAAAAACACGAGTAAAATAATTGATCGACCGGCAGTAGGTTTGCTTTGTTTTGTAAACTAAATGACAGGGTCGCATTGTGCTTATTTATAATGACTGTAAAATGTGATATTTAGTTCCAAAACAAAATTATCGTATTCTTATATTGTTTTTTTCACTATTTTTGTATTTTAAATTTGGAATACCTGACGTGTTTTATAATCGATGACGTCTTACAATGGCTGTCAAGAATGATAATTGCTGAAAGTTGACAGTTCTTTGTCAAAAATTTAAGATAGACACCAGCATACAAAATTATAATATAATTTCAGGTATTTGAGTAAGTCCCAGAAATAATCGTGGACACTTATATAGCAACAATTAGGAGTTGAAATGTGATTCGGACACTGAATCTGTAGAAGTTTCAGTCTTAATCTAAATATTTTAAACAAGATAAAAAGTCACCATTTTACTACTTATATAAATAATATAGTTTTATAAAAATGTTTTTAAAATGTTCTCATTATTGTATTTAAAAATATTTGTGTGTCTAACAATTGATAAAGTGCGGTTTATATAAAAATAAATTGTTTATGGCAGTTACATGAAAATGAATATTTAATCCGCGTTTCCAAGATAATAGAGATAGTAAGTTGTACTAGTAGCTGGCAGTAAATTCTGGTAAATTTAATCTCAAAAGAAGCAGCCGGTAACTGGAAGCAAAAGGGCGACTTAGTTTTTATTAATTTTAGTTTATTGACTTCATTATTATTAATTCAGTGCATTATATTTATTCAGTCCAATTTATTTAATATCTTTAGAGCTTTAAATTTACAAGCTTAAGATGTTCACAATGTGCCATAACTTTGAATATCTTAAAATTAATTTATATTTATCAAATTAATTTTTAAATATAATTAATTAATTAAAATTTGAATATCGACTTCTCCGTTGGTTGTCAAGGATACGCTGAATAATAAATATCAGTGAATAACATATTTGTGAATTGAATTATGCGTTAATTTTTTTAAGTTTTACACGTGTATCTCTTACTCACTATTATTAGTTTCTTTGGTAAGAATATCATTAAATTCTATGGCACATTTCGCTCATGACAAAGCAATACTTCGTATACCACAGAACAAAATAAAATTAAAAGATATGAAAAGAATTCTCTATCGTACCATAATGAATATAATTGAATGTAATTTCGTATTTTTTGCTATTAATATTAAAATATATTAATTAATTTAAAATTAATATTTAAGAATTAAGAATTTTTTTCGTCATTTTGTGTCGTGTGGTTACGAGGTATTGCTTTGTTATGACCGATTTATATGTGAATTCTTTATGTTAATATCGTCGTTTTAATAGAGCGGAATGCAGTCTACGTCAATGATAACCAATTACATGACACGCGTATGATTACAATAATTTAAACTGTATACGTACAGTCTACCACAATGATATGTATCTATAACACAAAATGCAGCTGTTGATGCAACACGATTTGTTCAGCCATTTGTTAGGTGTAAAAAATACATAAAACAGAAAAAATCCAAGTCAAATGCCATCGATATAAATCACTGACGGAAATTTTACTTATGATTAATCGCGTAATAAACTTTCATATTTCGATTTTGCAAATTAAAACTTGGCAGACTGTTTTTTTTGTAATACATAATCAATCATTTTATTCTTGAAGATGGGAAAAAAATTCAAAACTCTTCCTGTTTTCATATGTTAATTAATATTTGTATTTTTGTATTAAATGTCGGTATCGTTGTATGAATAAAATAATATTTGTGTAGACCATGCGTTTACCATTTCCGCTAAGAAAGTGGAGCACATAGATCTACACAGTGTAAAAATGTCCGTTTCGAAAGTGGAGTATATGAATCTCCGCAATATTATAAAACATGTCTTGACACATTATTTTTCACGAGGATTGTCACGACAATTATCACTAACAGGCATCCAGTTCTCCTATTTTAAAATCTGACAGATATGGAAATCGAACCTAATCTACTGTCATTGGCGTAGCTACATATTCAGCGGCGTGGAGAAAGTAAAATAGCAGTTTCTCGCCTTTTTCGCAGTTCTTGGGCTACCTTAAATTTTCACTTGCGCCCTCTAATAATATTTTGTGCCCCGATTCGCGCGCTCCTTGGTAGCTACGCCACTGGCTACTGGAGGAATATTTATTTATTGACTGAATATTGGTGCCGTAATAAGCGTAGATATTTTGAATCACCATTTATTATAATCGTTTTAGAAATATAGTACAATAATATTTCTGCTTAAATATTGATATTAAATTACGCAGTAGGCGTAGAAAATCAGATGTAAAACTGTTAATATCTATTTGACATCCGTTGACTAATTTGCGTAGATAATGAATCTGCAAGGAATTTATTAATTTGTGAGATAAAAAATAATCGAGGCCATGGTCTTCGTTTATTGTATTAATCATAGCAGAGATAGCAAACTATTTGATATGCGTACTATTTTCGGGTAACATAGTTATGAAGTTAAAATTGTCATATGGTATTTTCTTAGTTGTATAGAATATTGATTTTTATAGTTGAAAATATTATAATTTTATTATACTCGTGTCCGTATATGACAGCATGCAATGGAATTCTAAGTTGAAATAACTTTGTAAAATATTAACAAATAGTGTGTTTAAATCAGTGCTTTTTTTCAAATCAGAAGCGTTGATTTTTGGGATACTATACTATTTTTCCGCCAGGAGTGAGTTCAGTGGCGTAGCTATCGACTAGTAATTGGATAATTTGCTCGAGGTGCTCGAATGTTGGGCGAATAATTGGAAATGTTGTTATTTATTATTTTACGTGAAATAAATTATGAAAATTATTAATAACGTATCGTAGTGGAAATTTCGTCAGGATTTTCTTGAATAGATATCAACGCTACAAATTCAAACCTTTGACGTTAGATAAAATAAGTATTTGTAATAGCCACTAAAAATGCACATTTTATTTTAGGCAATCTATTATATCTTTAGATCCATAATTAATTACAAATTAAAAATATATGAAATCAAAAATGATAATAATTTTTTGCCATCAAAAAACTTTTAAGTTAAAAGACTAGTAGTACTCTCGCACACTTCAGTAGAGGACATTGTGAATTCAAATCACATAAAAGCTGTATAGAAATTTAAAGATGGATGATTGGATGCACATTGTGTTGAGCAAATGACTAGCAGTTAATTTTTTTTTTTATATTGTGTGGATACATAATTATACTTAATTTTCGTAGCGGATATTTCCTCACATTATGTAGATGCTTATACTTAACGTTAGTATGGACAGTGTTATAAATAAATCTTAATAAAAAATACACTTAATATGAAGATAACATAGAGAAATCATACAGCAATGAATGTTTCAAAATAGTTGTGAATAAATAAATGTAACAAACAATAAAATATTGTTTCGTGATAAATTTTATCTCCGTATAATCTTTTGGTGGAGTATTTGATTACAAAACTTCTCTATTTTTATGAAATCTAATAATTATTGTGCGAATAATAATTCAGTATTCTTCAGTCATTTAGCGCATTCAAAATTTTAATTAATTACTGTTTTAAAATTTAAACTGAATATTTACAAATGATGTGATGAATAAATAAATGAAAATAATGAAAACGTATCTAGGCAAGTAAGCAAGAAATTGTTACCTGTATAAAGTTACACTAGACCGACAAAAATCTTTGGTTTCCGTCTATTGTTCGAACTTTTTGCAGTCGACGAAAAAAAATTGCATCAATGTTAAAATTCACGCGGTACTCAGTTAAAATTAAACTCATTCATGGTCAAATTTTTCTAGTTAAAAAATCAATTTAACCCGGTTAATATAAAACGTTTTTAAATTTTAACATTAAATCAATGAACGCCAAATTTGAATGTTAGAATACAATTTAAATGACGTCTGAGTATCGGAATGTCTTCCTTCTTCCGTCAACCCAATGCAAATTTCCTACTACAATATATTTTTGTATACTATATAATATGTCTCTCCAGTTAGCGTGGTTGGTAGCGTGCGCGCCTAGTAATCGGGGGAATGCGGGCTCGAATCCCCATCTGGTCGGATTTTAAAAATCTGAATTGCAGGACTAGATACCCATTGGGTTGAGTAATAATCTGACAAAAAATTCTCGTGAAAAATAATCTGTCAAGACGTCTTCACACTGCGGAGATCCATATACTCTACTTTTGAAGTGAATTTCTTCACACTGTGTGAATCCACATGCTCCACTTTGGGAGCGAACATGGTATAAATATATATATATATATATGTTACATGGCCGTATGTAGCTCAATAGATTGATCCCATTGCTGCGCTGTGGGTTTGTACCGCCCTTGTTAACTGATTTATACCTTGTGTTTGTCAAAATTCTTCCCTATTAAAAATATTTAATATTTTTATAATATACCTGTTTTTATTATGTAAACGTCGTTGCACGTAGAAGATACTAGTGAAATATTTTTTTTGTATATACAAAGCGTCCATTATATCCAAGCGCCCTTGTGCGTTGCACAATATTGACCTTAGATCGGCACGGCCTTGATTAGTTCAGTATGATTTCGTTCATTTCTCTAAAATGTCTTCCTTACACTTAAAATACTACATAAAGGTACATTATTGATCGTAACAAGAGCAAAATATGCTTAATCTTTATTGTTATGCGTGCTGAATAAGGAAGTTATTATTGTAAAACGATGTAATGTGTTGCTGCCAAAAATATGTCAAATGCATGGTTAATATACTAATGCAAATGTGTTTTAATAAAATATGTTAGTCTTATTCGTTATAGGCTGATTGTTAAGCGGATTATAATTGAGTATTTCATTCGGATATGCATGGATTTCCTCTTCAAAATTACAGTGCGTAACATCTGGTTGGAGTGTTTAACAAGCTTATAGTATGGTACTGTTACGTTTAACATATTAAATTGTTAATAGTACTGGTAAGAGTGAGAAGTGATCCTTTTTTGATATTATGTGATGTTTTATGAAGGAACTCGGTATAGTAGAACTAGTTTTGTTTATTGAATTTTATGAATGAAAATTATAACTGCAAATTTAAATATTGGTATTTATTACTAGAAGCTTTTATTTATTGCAAGAGTGATAAGTGTTGGTCGAGTCAGATACATAAATAATTGCAATAAACACTTATCAATTTATGTCGCGATCCTAACTGTTATTCGATACGAAACCAGTTTTTTACAGAAAATTTGACAAAATAGTATAAACTTATTATTTTGTTACTTAAAATTATTACGGTATAAGGGGAAAAAATAAATATTATCGATCACTTGATTCATCCTCACACTATTTTTTCGACAAAATATGTCACAGGTTCACCTTTTACAGCTGCATAAAAACTTTTATATGTGATATTTATGTTTGTATATAAACACAGGATACCAATATCTAATGAGGCTGATGATTAATATTTGTCAAAACAATGTGTCACGATAAACATAGATAGACTATTAAAGAGATCTACCACATACTTTGAACTAGATAAGGCGAAAACCTGGTATTTACATATTTAGGCTTGATTATCATTTAAAAAATATTCGTCTGGTTTTAGAATAATAACTTTCTAGATATTTAACTCGTACAACAATCTTTGTGAAACCACAACAAATAAAAAAATCATGAAATAATCAAACCTAACCTAATCTGACCGAATTATTGGGACGATTTTATGATATTCGGGAGACAAATCAACTTATTAAGTTGACAGAAAAATTATTTTATTACTTTGGAGAACTATAAAATTTTCCGCACGAAACTTTTTCATAGTTGTCGGCTGAAGTGATTAACATTTTTGAAATATTACTATAAAATATTATGGTTTAAATTCGCCATAATGCACTAAATTATAATCAATTAATGTTAATATAACTATATTTAATATTCTACTGGAGGAATGACTTTAAAGAATGAATGTTTAAAGCCTATACGTACACATGAATTAATTAGTATTATGAATAATTCGTATGATAATTAGGACATTGCTTTTATGAGAACCTGGTTGATTAATATTTTAAGCGTTATTTTAATTAAAACAATAATAGCATTTAGATAGTCCTGGATAAGATTCTAGAAAGGTTCCACATGGCTAAACTAAATACTCAGTCATTTAATAAAGCTAACATAACGTAATACAGTCTGTAATATTATTATTTGCCACTTCAGTATTTAAATTGTAAATTCGCTAATTGTTCAATATTTGGTGTGAACAAGAAAAACCGAATTTCGATTGTTTTTTTATACAATGGCTGTCGGCCTTCTTCGATGATTTTAGTTTCATTTAGATTGTGTGGGAATTTAAAAAAAACGTTATCTAGATTTCAGAGACTTATTTACAGGATTTGTAAAGTTTTTTTATTTAAATAATATGTCTTAATTTTATTTAAATAAATATCTTTGCATATTTATAGATAGCATCTGTTTTTTTTCTAATGTTATTGTTTGCTTTTAATTGATTATTACGCCATTTTACTCAGACGTCGCATGTGTATTTTTTTCAACGTGGGAAACAACTGAATATTTTTATTTTTGGGAATTTTAATGAAATGATAAAAAAACTTAGTTGCTAAAAAAAGATATAGATGTCAGTGATCTGAATTCGTATTGAGAGTTAACCGTATTGCCACTGATAAATTGGTGTCCTAAGTAATTCGGAGGAAAAATGCAGTATTAGAAAATGTGGGTTAGTCATGTTTGACGCAGTGACGCAGCTATATAAACATATAATTGTGATATAAACCTATAAAATATGACCGATGGCGTGTAGTTGAGTTATTGACTCGATAAGCATTATGTATAATTAAAAATATAACTCTACTCTAAAGATGAAAACGAAAGTTCTCTTATCTCAGATTTATCATCACAATCGTCGTTCATGTGTCGCATTACAGCATCTCAAACTGACTACATCACAACATAAAATTTTCTTTTAATGGTAATCTATTTACCAAAGAATTTTATTATAATTTTCAATTTATTTGTACTGCCATGCAGTATATCGTCGACAGTGGAAAAATACCTCTCAAATGTCAAATACGTAATTGTTAGTTTGTAATGTATGTTCACAGGTAAAAACCTTAGAACTTGAAGTAGATTCAGGCAAGTTAATAACTTCTATGTAAATTTAAAAACTTTTAATAAATGACAGTTTGTTCAGTGTTTTTAACATATGGGAAGTCAATCAGTAGAATATAGTATCATTTTAAAATTATTTTCGTAATATCGACCACATAAGAAGTATTTTCCGTTGACGGCGATACTCTTTTATGCAAGTGAAAATTGTTATACAGTAGTTTAAATGAGATTTTCCAAAAAAATATATTCCTGTAAACATCCAAATCAATAATTTAGTGCGTCTCATTATCTCGATGATTTTCCACCGAGTATAATGAGTATTTTTTTTTCAAATGTGTGTACTTTAATTAAGTTTGAGAAACGCTCTCGGTGAGAATGAATAACCAAATACAAAAAAGGCTGACCTGCGATCGGTCTGTCTTAACAGCATTGTTGGAGTACTTACCTTGGAAAAGTTATAATCAGGGATCATGCAAAATCATTGCAACGTAACATAGTATCGATTGGTGATTTCTATTGTGCAACAATAGTATTATAAACTTGATAAATGTGTATTATACACGTGGTATTCATTCATTAGAGTCACGTCATACAATCCAAAATGCATAATTTTCCGATCAAATTATTTATAACGGCATTGATACTACTTACGTTGTGTTAAGTTATCAACTAATGAGTATATTAAAATTATAAATATCTACAAAACCGCAGGATATTGAAACCCCACTTAATCAATTATATGGTTTATTAAACTCGCCCTCATACTTCTTTACAGTTCATAATTTAAATAAAAGCTTATAAAAATGAAAATTTCAAGAATAGCTCAATCTAAACTAATATTTTTAGATTGCCATGATGTTTAAAAGAAGCGTTTTACGTGAATTCTAGAGATATTCGTTCGAAAAACTATCACAAATATCCAAAATAGTCATAAATTTAGCCGAAACTTTACGTTATCATAAAAAAACCGACGTGCATAATGAACTCCTAAAGTTGTTGACATTTTCAAACGTATTTATACAAATAATATTCGCCCTGTTATTTTAAACAAACATGTATACTAAAATAAATGATTATTCATTTTGGGTATAAAATTAGCATAAGCAGTCTTTCTGAATAGTATGAATCTAATATCCACACTCAATTATGTAAAATAAACTAAATTATTTGCCGTCAATGACAGTGGAAACGGTAACGTTTTTACAAAGACGATAAATACGCAAAACTACTTGACAGATGATAATTTTTGGTATGTTTTTATTTATCTTATGTATTTTCTATTAATAAAAACATATTTGCATATTTAATTAAACTATTACTGACACCGTAAATTCGTTATTAATATGTCAAATACTATTGTATTTATTCTTAATAATTCCGACTAGATTTCATAATATCTTCATGAATTTAATTTGCTGATATATTTTAGCAACTGAAAAAATGATTACAGCCAGCACTTGCTTCGTTTTATGTCTAATCACACGGAAGTCAAAATATTATATGTATTAAACTACTAACACAAATTATACTGGGGCACAAAAAATACACAAAGCGATTTTTCTATATTTCATTAAATCACAAAACTCAAGGATTCAGAGAGTTGACTAGTCGTTTGATCGTATCCCTATTCATTCAAATCACGTATTTTTCTCAAAAATAAATTATTGTCAAATTCATTACTCAATGAAAGTGACATTTTTACTATTTCCTTATGCCGCAATCAATTGAACGACCAAACATAAATTAATAAATATTTGATTTTTATGCAATGGATAATTAATAGTGGTGACAGCGTTTATTTAACCAATGACACTGATCCTTGAATGACATTCATTATTTCAAGTTTCGAGAATTGCCAAAGTACGTTCAGTAAACAGTAGCAGGCCCTCTGTTTGTGAATGCTGTGGTATTCGGCGTTACATTAAAAAGTATTTGCGAACGCAGAACGGGACGGTTACTATTCTAGAGGGAATTTAAGATCTTTTCCCCATTCTTAATCCTTTAGATTAGTCTCAGTTTTTGCTTAAAATCTTTCCCTAAAAAAAAAAAATCTAACATAACTTAACGCATACATAGTTTATCGTCATTACAAAGAAGTATAATAAAATTTCATTGACTTTAAATCTAAAAATGTTCTCATTTCATTTACCCCTTTTTTTGTCACGTTTAATTTAATCTATCAAAACTTCAAACTGGGATGTTATAACTTGTTTTCCCCTCCACTACCCACCACGTCTCTACAACCTTTATGTGGGCGTATAACATGGCGTAACGAACGTGAGGCGCTCTTCATAAGTGCCAGAAGTGTCCCAAGAGCAGCTTCCTAAGACCTTAGCGTGCACTAGAGTGTGCGTGATTGTTATTCTAACTAATTATATCCTGTTAATATCTAGCCTTATCGAGAAAAGACCTTCTCGTTCGTCGTAAGATTTTGCATTTTTTTAAAAACTAGAAAATTATCCTTCGTAGAAACCAAGTCACAATGGCCAACCGGTCCGACAAATGGTTAGACACCGACAACTTGAGAAGCTCTTCCCTTTCCCTATGTTATAACTGTAACTTTTATTTCTTTTTCCATATCCGTTCCTTAAGTGGAGCATATGGACACCACATGCTGCTTCCGAAAATCCCCATCGCCCGCCAATATTCGTACTCCCTACCAAGTCATAACTGCACGCAATAGCTCTAGCGAATACATTCTATAGATTGTATTTAGTGGGCTATCAGAACGCCGAGAGCCAAAAGAATAGGCAACTCAGGTTAAGACTCTCTTGTGGCATCCGTAGTATGTGGCCGAGCCAGGTCCAGCGCAAAAAATCCTTGAATCCACCATGGGTATTTAGCGTAGAATATGATTGCTTTGGACTGTTGTTGAGTGTCACGTTTCACAACTGTGGAGCAGCACAGGCATAATGCATGCGCTGACCAGGCGGCATCTTATTTTTACCTTTTACAGTTTGAAGTCCCAGACATTTTGTATTGAACCGAAGGTTTTCCTATTCAAATGATGAGCTCAATTTGCGAAGTGCCATCTCCCGTAATGTGTACACCCAAGTATTGAAAACTTCTGTTTCTCTGTTCATTATTGGTCAGGAAATAACCAGGATCTAGACATGCATAGTTGTTTTTAAGCCAATGTGATACGGTCTGTGTGTAGCCACTCGATTATTTCCTGAAAAGACCGCAATTTTCACAGGGAGTGATTTATTGTTATCAAAATTGTCCTTAAGTTCCGTGAAAAATTATCTATTCATTACTTCTGTATTATTATGTCGTTATGAAAATAATAACTTGATGAAGTCACAGTCACGTGTCACTATTATTTTACATCACACGTGTCAATATTATGTTTTATTGAAGTAGTATATTTATTAATCACTGTGCCATAATAAACATATCATGTTTCATGAGATTTTCAATCGATTTTATTTACTTCAATATGCTTAAATGTAAATATGTTTACGTAAACGCTTTACATTTAGAAATATTAAATGTAAATAATATTACAATTGAATAAAAAACGTCTGAATTGAATTTAACTTCTTCTTTTGTGCGTCTCAATACAAGGGAAATATAATAATTATTGATTACATTGGCTTAGAAAGCTCACTTATTTAATAATGTATCAGATATTTTTGAGGTTTTATAAGTATAGTTGTGATAATGGCGCCATAACAAAAAAAAAACTATCAATGAAACTAACTAATCTGCAGATTTGTAATTTAATAAATTATTAACTCGATGTAAAATGGTGTTATGTTACATAAATATCAATTCAGTTAAAAGATAATACTTTTAAATTAAAGTAGAGGATATATCTTTTTGCATGGCTAAAAATTAGCTTGGAAGATACCGTGCAATTATATAAGAAGAGTCTTAGAAGTGGCACAATAATGACTGAAGTAGTTATCGAGAAAACTGATTAATCTGAAAAATAATCACAAATAATATAACTCAATTTTTGTGAAATTTAGCTCTAACAAAAAGTCCTAATTCTGGTAGTGTAATTTTTTATACTTCAACATTTATTCAAATAATATGGATTCAATAGAGTTAAATTTCTCTGAATTACTATTGATACATACTATTGATTCGTCTATAGTAATTTGGTTATCACATCATTGCCAATACTACTATTTATGTCTCTGATTGGGTGGGATAATTAAAATATAATATTTACAAATAAATGAAGCGTTGAATCAAATTACGTCTCAAACGCCAAAAAAACCAAAAGTGTCATGTTATTCTAAAAGCTAATACTAGGAAATAATGGAGCAAGTCTTAAAAATGTATTATAGTAGCAGGATGGTAAATAATATCAGACTAGCGTCTAGCAGTGCGTAGATACTTAAAGAAGGGCCAATGTATATTATTGCAAACCCTGACATTTCATACAAAACCAGTGAGTGTAGGTAACGAGCCAGGTATGTTAAGTTATATAGCAAAACGAAAAAATATTATGTTACTTTATAAGAAATGAGTGTATTTTTTATTATTTTTTAAAACACGTTTTTCTCTAGACAATTTATTGTGTGCTTGGGCCATTATTTGTATAAAATCTTTAAATATTCATAGAAAATATACAACATTTTACAACTGTAAATATAGTTCTATCGAAGAAATGTGAATAAAGCTACCGATCAATAATAATAATAAATAATAATAAGACTAATTATTAATATTATAGTTATTATTGTATTACTCTGTTAATTATAATAGATTCCAATACAACTTGTAAAATGATAATTATTTCAGTGTTATTGATCAGTACTAATATTTATTCATATTAATCAACATTGCATTTATTGTAATCCTAAATTCCATTCATAATTCATCCTCACTTAATAAAGAAAAAAATCTTTTAATATTTATTGTTTACTTAGTCAAATTATTTATAAAAAAATATATTTCATATTACGAAGAATGTCAATGGCAAATCTTATGAATTCTTTTACATTTAATTTACACGGAAAGTAAAGATTAGCTGAGCAATTTAGTAGGCACGCAAAGATTTTATACATAATTTTGTTACGTAGGAATTTTTATTTATAAAGCAATAAAAACAAGGAAACGTAGTCGATCAAGTTGTGAAAAGTCCTTCGAATTAATAATCATCTCTAAAAAAGTCAAGAGAATTGTTCGAATCGGTCTCACTTGTTTTTAATAGTGGCAATTTGAATTCTATCTTCTTTCTGTGTGAATGCCAAAACATGGCAAATCTCATGCTGTTTTCATTATTTTATTAACCTCGTCTACGCTATGAGGTAGTGCTCTGTAACCTTTTGTCTTCCACGGCACACCGACGATGTTTTTTTCAAAATTTTGAGGCACACTATATGTAGAATGTGCACGTATAAACAATATATTAACACGTTATACTCCAAATACGCCTTCATAGCGGCGGTATTTTTCATGTGATACTTATAATAATATTAACATTAGTGAATGATAATAATGGATGTAATATCATAATAATCAAAGGGTTTTCACTATTTTGATTACTTGCATCAAAACATCGTTAAAATATGCCTATTGTTTTGGAACATCATTTTTTAATTTGAAACCACGATTCACTGGTTTAGTTATATTGGCTAGCCGAGTTACACGTATCCGTTTTTGTCTGTTCGTTGAAAGATTTATTTTGCAAACACAA
>JAGVSQ010001149.1:15120-31154 GCA_022683975.1 Rhyacophila evoluta | reverse complement strand
TGTAGATCCATATGCTCCAGTTTGGGAGCGAACATGGCTTAAAAAAAAAAAAAAATTGTATCCCGTAACGCAATTTTCATTATATATTGAGTTTGCTTTTTTATAATAAGAATGTATCTCTAAATTAATTCATCTTCTCTATGTTCTATCATCGTATATTTACGTGCATACTTCTAATTTCTATTCCTATTTAAAAAAAAAAAAATTTGCAGAAAGTGATTTCGTATTTTCTAAAAAGTAGATAGTGATTAAAATACTTTAAACACACATATGTCAAATTTCGCAGTGGACAGAAAAGCGGTTAAAAGACTAAAAATGACATTAAACAACAAAATGTCTTTTATTAAAAGCATACTCGCTCCTACAAACATTATTTAAGCTGTCTTAAATAATATGATTTACGGTTTTAGGTTTCTGTTCATTTATATTTTTATTTTGCATTACAATATTTTCAGTACAGTGCATTTTCGACGTACGTATTATATTGTTTTTTTATCTGAAGAAATTTTCAGGGAAAATGGTGGTAAAATCAAAAGATAAAATCGAAATTAGAATTTTTTATTTGATTTAACATAGCTAATTCAATATATTTTAATTTATAATATTTTTGTATTTATTAATTACAAGATAAACACCTTTCTAAGCTTTCCTTGCTGACATCGGATTACCATTTTTAAGATCCACCTTTTAGATGTACATTTTTTAACATTATCAAATATATTTAAACAATTTTACTCTCAAGACTTCAAGACTAGAAAACATGTATAAATTACACAATATATGCTCTAATATGCATACTTCTAAAGTTTCTAATACTTTCTTACAGTTAAAAATTACTTAAACAGAAATTTTAGTAAAGGAAAAATTCAAAAAATTATGAAAAAATTCATAATTTTCAGTTATAGTAGCAAAACGTTTGGTTGTTTTACGAGAATCTGAATGTCGTAGCACCGTCTACGGTCACAGCATTTCTTGCAGCTGTAGAGAGTTGCTACGCCGTAGAGCACTACGTGAAAAGCGATAACCGAACAAAATGTTTTAAGAGCAGCACTATTTTGTAACGTCGTACCCCGTAAACGCTTCTCGCTCCGTTAAGTTAAACTTTTACGACCTATAATTAGGTCGTTTAATCACATCCGGGCAAGGCATTTGTCTTTTACCAGTTGGGTAACCTGGGAAGACATTTGTTCGGGGTGACCACAATTGTTAAATGTGTAATTCGGTCTTTTTTATCGGAGTTTATTTTACATAATATTGTTTTAACAGACCGATTGCATCCCATAGATAAATAAAAAAAAACCATCAAATCTATAAAAAGTATATATAAATAAACCCTCAACCCTTCGTTTCTAAATTACTAGTGATGGTATCCAGTTTTCTCTTGGACAGATTCAAACTAATTTTATATTCAAATGAATTTTATTTGTATATTTATTTAAATATTTAGCTGCATTAAATATATTTAGTCTCTTTTCGGTCGTCATTAATAATTTTCAAAGTTAAAATTAACACAGTTCAACAGTGTTAAAATAGCAACCAAAATAATGTGTAAATTAACGTTTTTCATATTTACCGGTCGGCAATTTTTTTTGTGACAGACAGACACACACATACGTGTTTAAACTATAGATATTTGAACTAAAAGTGTGGCACTACAAAAACTACAAATTTAAATTGTTCGGAATATTTTATATGTTATTTACATAATCTATACTTGGAACACAATTACAAAACGTTCATAAATAATTAAAATGCTTCAAAGCTTATAAATCAATGACTTTGTCACAAGATATATTTTTCATTTATTTGTTTGCTTAAAATAACAGAGCTTCTTACGCCATTTTGCATAATAATAATCCAATTAAGTGTATTGTAAAAATAGATACATATTTTATTGAATATATTGTGGAAAGACGAAAAAGATTTTTACTACTAAAATTTTTATATTACTCTTATCTCTCAATTTATATTTTCAATATGATTGTATTATCGTTAACAGAACTGAGTTTAATTTAGCTTCTCAATACATACAACATAAAAACATTTATTTAACAATCATTAAATATCAAACAGTTGTAATTCATATTAATCTGTCCAGACACGTATTCTTCGCGTTAGACATCACACTGTGTATATCCACACGTTCCATGCTTGGAGCGGATATAATATACTTTAATTAAATAAAATGAATAAAGAATATATATTAGACTTTTACGATGAATAACTGAATCGCTGGTCACAGTAATGGCTATCCAACCCGAACGCTCAGGCGAAATTATCCCATTGGAAGGGATAAAATGAATCTTTCACCTATTAAAGACTTCCTTGTTCTGCCAGAGATAATTTCCTTGAATTATTTATATTGTGTTTTCTAACAAACTGAAACTAATTGCCTGCGTGGCCTAAATAATGCACTAATTTTCTACAATTTGCTAGACATTTATTGTAGGCTTACCTTCTTGGGGATATATTTAAAATAAATACAGAACTAAATTTATACAAGAACCTTTAATAAGGAATATTTTGTCTTAGTAGTTTTTCTATAAGATCACATTGACACGAAAATTTAAATATTAAAAAACATACAATATGTACTTTCATGAAATTTTTCCATTGGAATTTATACAATATTTTGCAAAAGTATATTCAATGGTATTCATCAATTTATTATGAATAAACATTTTTACTAAACAAATCAAAAACAGTATATAATTTCAAGGTAAAATCTAAAATCAAATAAAATAAAAGTCATTAATAAGGAAACTATCTAAAGGATTATGATTATTTCACTTAATGAAAGTTTCATGGAGTATTTAAACATCATATCGATGGCCATAAGTTGACAATTTAAAAAATGTATGATACGTGTTGTCAACTTATGGCCATTGATATATTAATAGTGTACTTTAATTGAGTATCTTATACCCAAATTACGTTACCGTTTTCTAAAATTAACATCATTTTTGGCTCAATAGCAGATTGCAAAACATCAAAAATATATTATACAAATTTGACTTTGATACAACTGGGAAAGATACAAACCAATTCTTTGCTCAAATTATTTTTAAATGATCTATTACCATACATTTATTGTAATACGCGTAACTGTACACAATATTTTTAGTCACTTGATTAAAGGTGATGATTTTAAAAATTAAAAGTACTTCATAGCCTGTAAGTGGCAGTCAAAATGACCTGTGAAAATTTAATGTCACTTCTATTTATAGTTTGTGGTGAGTTTTTGTGACAGACAGACACACACGTGTATTATCCGTTCTATGGTAAAGATTAAAAGAGAAATAACAGTTCTAATAACACGAAAAAAATTCACATTGTTATTTTTTCTGTTAAGGAGAATTAATTTATAGTATTCCAACGCTTGATTTATGAAAAAAAAATATTTAAAAAAAAGAGAATTAAATTTAAAGGATTAAAAATGTTTTAATTAGTTTTAAAAAATAAACTATCTTATAATTAAGAAATACTTACTTAATTTACTGAGTGAGAGAAAATATTAAATTGTTTAAGTAAGCTGTTTTTGAATTGTCTATTCAACTATAAAATACATTTAAATAAATTTATCTAACGGCGCTGTGAATTAGTTATACAAACAAACGACAACAAATTAGTTTCAACACTCAAACTGTTTTCCATAGACTCCTGAAAAAGATTACAAAGAAGAATCTTTACCCTTAATCTCTGTACAACTACAAAACAGCACTCAGATTTGAGACGATTCGTATACAATCCATCCTCAGGTCGGACCTCTCTTGGAGGTCTCGAGGGAGCCTGGTCAACCACATTGCTACTTCCAAGGGGTTGCATCATTTATTCAACGCAACGCACCCTTAATTCTTACCCCACCTTTTAGTCCTGTAATATTACCTGCCTCTTGAGTTTGAAACTTGAACACTGCTAAATCTTAGATACCTGCCTTAATATTTATTTAATGCCATTGCCTTTGTATTGCCAAAGCATTGTATTAATTAGCCATATAAAAATAAATACTAATAATTACTTTACAACAGTTAGTTGATTGAAATAAGTTTATGTTATTAAAGTTAGTTTGTATTTCAGCTATTAATCAGTCTAAATCTTGTAACGTTCGAGACATTTTTGGCAAATAGAATATTATTCATTGTTTACTGTAAATATAATCAAAAATATATTTTTTTATATTTATACCATGTTCGTTTCCAACGTGGAGCATATGAATCTACACAGTGATAAGATATAGTATAAAGATCTCCCCAATCTGAAGACGTCTTGATAGATTATTTTTCACGAGAATTGTTTGTCACACAATTATTCAACCCAATGGCCATCCAGTCCTGCATTTTTGGATTTTGAAATTAGACAAGTGAGGAATCAAACCCGCACTCTCCGGATTTCTAGACGTTGCGCACTACGCTGCTGGAGAGAAGTATCTTTTACTCAACCAATTTTATGGGTTAAATTTGGAGTACAATAAATTCAAAATTCGCTTATAAAACAACGGTAACAATATTTTATTTATGATATTGTAAGTATAATTTATTATTGTAAAGTTAACAAGTCCACTTTAAGCTAAAAATTACTTAATAATACAATCTTGTTGCACCATATTATATGCATGTCCCGTATAAATTTGACAGTTTAGAGTTATTAAAACATTTCAAACTTCATTCAGATTTGAGACGAACACTGAAAAATATTTAACTACTATTTTGTGTTCAGATCTATCAAAAAAGTATTATCTATACGCAGTTTTACGAATAAATCGTTTAAACAAATAACAAAATAATCAGCTTACACTCAACTTTAAACTTTTAAAAAATAGAGTTTGTGTTGAATTGGAACGTCGCTACAAATATTATCATATAATATATCATATTGAATTAAAATCTTTTAAAGTATTTGCTTGTATTTCCTTGCCCTCCTCTGCTTAGTCTACCTATAATGTTGTAAATAAATACATTCTGTTACAAACTACTTACCCAAAATTTACATAGGTATAAAGTGAAGTTTACTTCGAAGATAAATGCTTGGCAGCTATCCCAACGGCTCTTCTACCAACTATTGCCTTAAACATATGGCCCCATTAACAGCAAACTTAACTGCTTGATACCTTGGACTGAGTGTACAATAGTTTATTTGCTATATATTTTTGGATATAAACAAAACACTTAATGAAAAAGGAAAGTATAAAAAAATCCTTTACTGTATTCTACATTGACTGTTTACTATAATTTATAAGCATGGCAAATAAAATTATTTGATTCACAACATTAAGAAATGGAGACTTTAAGTAGAAAAAAAAATTTAAAAGAATTTCCAACTCCAGTCTCAGCTAAAAATTACATTATAAATCTTCTTCCGGTTACCATGTACATAATTATGTACAAAATTAATACTTCCGTATTAATTTTAAATCATGAAGCTATTTAAATATATCGAAAAAACGTCAAAAGAACATTAAAATCTCTATTGATCTCTAAGACCTACACTCTTGAAAGTGAGAAGATCCATTATATTTAATTTTTTTTTTGGTGCTCGAGTTGATGCTCAACTATATGACCGAACATGATGTTAATAAACAATTTATCGTGATTCTACATTTAAGTCTCCCGGGTTAGCGTAGTTGGTAGCGTGCGTAAAATTTTATTAATATAAACTTTGTTTTAATAAACATTTAAGAGTTATTCCAATCCATTTATCATAAAATACTAAACACATCGCACAGTATCAGAAACTTTTTACTCACGTAATGTGTTCAATTTTCTTTTAACGAATCACCTGTACTTTTCTCTGACTACATTCCCTTTCATATCGAATACTATCCCACTAATGGATTACCCTTGTTTGTACTTATTTACTCTCGTTTTAATAGATGCAAACACTTTGAGATGTGACACTAATCCTGAAAGAAGCTGCCAGCTGCATACATACTGATTAGATCATCGAAAGCTCTGAAATGTGAAGGGTGATTTAAATTTTAACAAACTAAACAATCAGAGCTTTTGATAAACTACTGCGGTTTTATCGCTTATACACTTTATACTAGCAAGACGAGAAATATAACGTAATAACATTAAAACTCAGAATATATACTCATGAAAAACCAGCAAACTTGTACTTTACATAAAAGCACCTTTTCAATAATAACAACGTTCATCACTTAATACATATTGTATCAAAATAGTGTCTTTTCGCTTTCAAGGTTGGAAAAAGGAAGGTTTGTGAAATTTTCCACGAGAAAAAAGGACTTTTATCACGTTGATTTTTAGCAGATTGATATTAGATTTGGAAATAAAACACCAGTTTTAATCTTTGTGATAAGGTTTTGTGTGTTTAATTTATTGATTCTGGCCCAAAATTTATATTTCTGTGCTTTGAGTTCTTATTATTTTTCAAAAAAAAAAAAAACCATCTTCACTAATAAATATTATGACATTTCAGAATTTTTCAACATTTTAAATATAAAAAAAATTATGAATCGTCTATACATATTGACAATTTATTTTGTATGATAAAAGCTTGTAATACAATCATTTTTCTACTAATTTTGCCAATTTTATAAAGATGACTAACCTTAAAATAAAGTATAGAGATTTCAGACCATAAAGATTTACTTGTTCTTAGTCAAATATTCAAACTATATTATTAGGTATCTAGTCCGGCATTTTTAATTTAATTCCTGGATTAAGCCTAAAACCTCTGGTTCTTAAACGCGCACGTTCTACCACCTACAATCACACTGATTCACCTTCGAAGAAAACATGGTAACAATTAAAAATCAAACTGGGAGTTGAAAAAAACTGTTAAGAACTAAAATTACAAAATGACCGCAGATAATTCAAACAACATTGATTCGTATCATATTTCTTATTTTAATTTCGAAAGACACAGGTATATTTATTTTAAAAAATATATATCATGAAACGAGGGTGTCACGTGATCTTTCACAGATTAATCTCACCCCCAGGACTTCCCTAAAAATAATAACGTGCTTCTAAACTTACAAATTAATACCCTAGAGCTGTTGCGGTATAGTCATATTGTCTGCTGATAGAAATAATAATAAGTTCGGATCATTTTACATGCGATTTGCTTAACCATAATAAATTTAATATTCCTACGATTAAATTTCAAATTTGATTTAATGGACACTCATCGATTTCATCGACGTTTGTTTCATTTTACTTTAAAGTTTGATTTGAGTTAAAAACATACGTTCGAAGTTTCCAGTGATAAAATATGCTTTTAATTTATAAAAGCTCAAAAAAAAAGACATTATTGAAATATTAAGCTTTCTCTTAAGCTTTTATAAAATATTATTGTAGATAAATAAAATAATCCAGATTAATAACTTTTATTACACTATGGTGGATAATGAGTGACCAGTACCTATATTTTCTGTTATTTCTCTAAATATACCGATTTTAAGGCCTTCATACTTTATATACTTTTCATAAAACCCCTTATAATTTTAATATTACGAAAAAAGGCTATTGATGAATATAAAAATAAATAATTATTCCTTATTAAAAATAGGGCTGGCATGCATATGGTGATTTCAGTATGTGCGTAACGACAGAGTCTATCACTCATTTCAATGTCATCAGAGGATAAGAGAGGGAGTTTTTAAAGCGGTTACAGATAGTCGTTAGTCAGTATAGAGTATCTGTCCGGATATGTTGTGTCTTTTGTTTCTCTTTTATTTTACATTTATTCCACTTATTACACATTATTTCACTGTCAATATACAATAAAATGATTTCTATGGCTAATTACAGCAATTGATTTAGAATATTTTACATAATTTGAATTTAAAACATACATATTTTGCATGACACTCGAGAGCCTTCACCGTAGCCAAGGGGACAGTAAGGCGATTTTTTTCAACCTGAATATTAATGCTTTTTTTTCACCGTAGATATTATTAATTTTATGTCAATCATGAAAAAACAATACCTCGTATGCCCACACACCAAAAAATACCAAATATGAAAAAACTCTTGATGTTATCTATTATAATATATTTTACAGTATTTTATGTCAACATTAAGCAAAATAATTAATTTATATTATAGTAACACTAAAAAGTAAACAAAACTTGAGGTACGATTATTTTCACCTCCTGTAAATTTTGCATCGTATTGGTATACGAGGTATTGCTTTGTCATGACCGATACGTACTTTAAAATGAGTAAAAATGAGACGCTTTATTACGTGGAATATTTTTATTAATTTATTCAACAACTTTACTGTCATAGGTAATATATATATATATTTTTAATTTAAATAGTTTACATCAATTACGTCAAATCAGCCTAATTTAAATGTCTACAATAAGGTATACACTATTTTATATGGCGCCCGTGCTTTGAAACTCACCCTTAAGCGTTACTATGGAAACAGGGAATGATGTGTTATCTGTTAGGAGAATAGATGCCCTCCGTCATATTACGAGCGATGCGTGGACAATAGCACCGACGCCAAACATTTTAACAAAGCGACGCCAAGCGACGCGGCTTACTCTGTGCGATGCGGCGTCCATTCAAAGGTCGACACCGTCACTTGAGCAAAAGTTAGCTAATGCTATTAATGCCACAGTTCAAAAGCTTCCATATACACTGAAAGCTCATTGCAGCAACGTATGAATAATATTTATATATCAGTTATTTAAAAAAAAAAAATTAAAAGTGCCACACTATTATTTTACACATAAACGAATCATACAATTATTATTATATATTCGAGTATTATTCGAATATGCTGCTAGTTCAATTCCATTCATAATTTAAAAAGACGAAATTTTCATTGTAAACAAGTATATTTTATATTCCCACCATTTGCATATATCTAATCTTATTCTAATAAATAGTTTTTTCTTCCAGAAATGAAAAATAACAAAAAAAAATCAAAATCTTCAACAACATATACATTTAACATTATTTTTAAATTGTTTAGTTTCTTAAACTATTTTTTAAGCGTGCTAATTTTATTTCTCATGTGTTTTTCATTTAACAAATTTATACAATTATATATGTTGTTTACTCTATGTTGCGAATATCTTTAATTGATAATTTTCAATATAGGCTTTATGTATAATACAATAATTATGCTTACTTTCTGTAGTTTAAGATAAGTGTAAAATTATAGTTTTGCATTTTATTGGCATATTTAAGAATATGCTTTTCATATTTTTTATAATTCAAACTATTTAAGCTCTAAAACCAAAAAAAGTAGAAATTGAAAATAAACCATTTCATCTCAAGAAAATATATTTATTTACTTTATTAAATACTTATTATTCTATTTCTTCCTATGTGGAGCATACGGATACCACGTGGAGTTTCCAGGATTCTCTGTCATCGCTTTGCACTCTTCCAGATCATGCCAGAATTCTTCTGTTCTGCTTAATACATCCTGCGAATAGTACGGTCTTCCAGAAAACCAAAATCCAACCGGCTGGAAAAAAAACATGCAGAATTCAGGCTCACCGGAGGCATCCGTAACACATGCTCCAGCTGATTCCAGCTCTGTTTTATGGCAGTTTAACGTGACAGGGGGCATATATTTCCTGTATAAAGATTTTTCGCCGAATATTAAATGCGGATGTAATTAACGTCACAGGACTTTGTAAATATAACCAGAAACCAAAATTTATGTTTATGACTAAGTACATTATGAAACACGTATTGTGTCAAAACTATCACGGAGCGTATAGTTATAAATGTAATTTTGGCATAATACAGTGTGACTCTATACAATTTAAGCCCCCAACGTCTATTGTTCTAAAGTTTAGTGATACAGCATGACCCAAAGCAATTGCCGAGTCAAAACACAAGTTTAGTCTACACAATTGCGCGCCAAAATTGTCCAGAACAAATAATTATATCCAACACCTCTATCTCTATCTCATTTTCTCTTCTCTCTTTTCTCTCTCTCTCTGGTGACAAATTAACAAAACAGCCATAATTATGCGATGCAGAGGGTGTTGCCAGAAATTTTGATAGTAAATAATTATGATGGATATATGTTACAACATCAAAGTCAGATATTTACAACTAATAATGATTTTTTGTCTTTCAAAACATCTTATTACTATCATTATTATAATTATGAATTCTTTAATGAGTCCTATCTTGCGATGTCACACATATTAAACATTTACATTGTCCGTTTAAAAGTGGAGTAAACGAATCACAATGGTGTGAACATTGAACGCATTGTCGAGACTTATTTTGACAAATTTGTTGCGAGAATTATTAGTTATCACTCAATAAATTGTACACCTTTATTTGTGCGCTTCAAACCCGTAATATAAGACTCCGAAATGCACACGCTAACTTTTGGTTATCAAGGACACATACATATTATATATATGGAGAGTAGTGTAGTGGGACCAGGACGCTGCCCTGACACTTCTTTTTGAACCAGGGCCTTGTCCTACTATTTTTCTTGAAATAAAACATCATTTTTAAGCGTTTTGATGCTTAGTTTTTATTGCCTAACATATTTTTTTTTTCAATTTAAAATTTACTTTTTCTAATTATAATAGAACAACTAACATTTATAAAAAAAATCCGATATGATGAATAATAGCGCATGAGGGTAAATATAAATGGGCATATACTATAAATACAGCCTTATAAATCATGACCAAAGACAAGCTTTTATATCGACTGTGGAAAGGATAAAGAACATAACCCTCAGTTTTTCAAAAAAACTTTTATTTGATAATCAGAATGCATACAACTTTATACTCACTTAATAATAAGGATTTAAGCTGAAGGTGACGATTTACTGTCTAAATTAAGCTTTTAAATTTTAAAAAAGGATGGTCTGTAAAATTTACGACCAGGAAAAAGGACTTATATGTAATGAATTTTATTGGTTCTTTTTTCAATAAATTATTAAATTAATATCATATTGAGTAATAAAACACCAGTTTTAGTATTCATGTACTTGAAGAATGTGTATATGTAATATTTTTTGTGCCTGTTATAAAGTTTGTTCTATTTGGGTTACGTCCTTTTTCGTTTTCACAGTCGATATATTAAATTTATTTAACTTGGATTTTTAAAACTTTATAAAATTCAACAAATCATCATCCCTGAAAGTCGCGTCAATAAATTGGTCTCTCGAGGGCTGCTTCCATTTGCGGCCTCGTCGATGACATCCACTGTCCGCTATCTAGTAATTAACTACCACCTACCCCATTGTGATACGCATAGCCTTTTGCAGGTGAAAATGGCCACCGGTCGGTAACAGAGGGGCGGTAATATAATATGAATTGCAACCCCTATAACGAGGAGGGTAGTATAATGAGATGAGAGCAAAATTTTAATGTTATTTTAAACAAATACGCGTAAATTGTATCATTTAATGCGTAAATTCAAATTAAACTTTAAAGCTTTCTTCGCTAATATACATACTTTATTTTTTTTACAGAATTCAATTTTTCTATTAATGCGTAATTAAAAAAGAGCTTTTAAATTATAGCTGTCAGAATAAAGACCATTTAAATATTTGCAATACATACAAAGACTTCTCTCTTTCCCTTCCTGTCTCAAATATAATATATAAGCAAATGAATTTTTTCTCACAATAATTCAGTATCTGCTAATTTCTCAACCCATCGGTACTGCATGTTTTCATTCAGCTATAGGTTTTAAGCCCTGTAAAAAATACGCGTGCTTACCAACATTGTCACATATTTAAACTTTCTTATAATTAATATTTTATTTTAATACCCATATATTTATATAATTTTCTTATTATTATTGTAGATATTATTGTAAGCGTAGAATGCTTATAATTTGGGGAATGCGGGTTCGATTCTAACATCTATTTCAAAAATCCAAAAATGTACATCTTGGTGCCCATTGGGTTGAGCAATTGTCTGACAAACAATTCTCATAAAAAATAATCTGTCAATACGTATTCATATTGCGGAGATCTGTATACTCCGTTTTCGAAGTGATATCTGCACACTGTGTAGATGTATATGCTCCATTTTGAAAGCGAATGTGGTATCAAGTATATTGAGCTCTTGATTTTCAAATTACTAACAGTAATTTGCTCATGACAAAGCAATATCCCGTATACCACACGATCCAGATTTTACAAAAAAAGAAAAAAACTTTTTAATCACTATCATTTCATCGAATTCCATATATTTTTATTAAATTAATTAATATTCTTTAATGACGACATTGAAAAAATACGGAATTCGATATAATTACATTGACCTTAGAGAATTTTTGTCATGTCTTGCTTCATGGCCGAATAACAGTTGTCAATAACGAAAATATTGATTTAATTTAGTAAAAAAAATTCAAAGTTTAAAAAAGTTTTTTCTATTAATTTCCATAGTCTTTAAAGAAGTTTAAAGAAGTCTTTAGATATGGTAGATTCTCATATCAAAGTAGAGAATTATATCAATCATTTATAATAAATTATTTACATTACCAAACTTTACGTTTATTATGGAACCATATACTTTAGGAAAGTGAACATGTAGTGCCCTTTAAAGATATGCCTGGATTGTCTAAGAAAAACTTTCCAAATATTTTTTTTATTATTTCTCACTACAGTATGCACGATTACCATTCTTATAATCACTACCATACGTATAAATGTAATATACGTCATAAAATGTATAATCCATCGTATTACACGTTTCTATGCAATTAAAATAAATCAAAACTGGGAAAAGATATTAGCCCAAAGCTGCGTGACGAGCTTTTGATATCTTGACAGCACCATGGATTATTAGAAGCCTTCATTGATTACCCATACACAATAGAAACTTTAATGCCTACGTATAAATAGATTCGTATCTACAACTCATTTACCGGCAAAAAACTGAGTGACATCATGTTGCAGGTGTTCAAAAACGGATGAATATTTGATGAAATTTTATAATAAAATTAAGGGCTTTAAATCTATGGCATCAAACTAATAATAAGTCATGTTTAAGAAAGTTTACTGGAAAGTGAAACTACTGAATATATTCGTTTGGATATATTTAATATTTTCGACTTTCTTCTAGTGTTAAATAAATATTTTTAAAGTGAAAATTAACCTATAAAAATTTAAATAATTAGCATCAACTTAAATGTAACATATGCAGCAGTTATAATTTTGTTTGTATCTGTTTTTTTTTATATTAATTATAGATGTTAACAATAGGTAGTAGTTTTGTTGTTTTTTTATTTTAAAATGTAATATTCATTCAAAACACTGGGTATTAATTAAATTAATTAATTTCAACTCTTTATTTGAACAATTATTTTTCAATTTGAAATTTCTTAAATCCAGAATTGAAAAATGTTTACGTAATTTAAGGTAAATTGTGTTTTATCCGAGGCATGCTATTGATAAACGAAGCACTAACAGATTAACCGATTTCTTTATAATTATTTTAAAGCATTTTTAACACTGTGTAAAATCACATTTTAGCTATAAGTAAAAGTAGTATTTAGTCACAGCATTTCCAAAATATTTATGGAGAAAATGTAATTTTCTTTGATAATTTTATGATCGTCAAGTATTTTATTTGTCAAGTATTTTTTTAATATACAAGTCAATATGCAATGTATGTGCTGCATTTATCTATTTTTAAAGTGATATTTAAAAACATTCTATTCGTTTAAAATCTAGTAATAAATCCGTTCTGTGGAATTGTATATTATTCATAAAAAAATTTTAAAATGTTTAAATATATATTTATGTTTCAAAAAAGACCATGACAATTATTGTGCGATAAAATATTAAATCAATCACTAAGTTGCTAATTTTGAAATCTCTCAAGTATTGCATCGTTTGGCAGTCACAGTTATTATTATTTTAATTATCATGAATTACTACCAAGTATTTTTGTTTTCTGTACACACCAATACACTAGTATTCTAACGTAGCCTGTTGGTTATGATACAATGCTTATATTATATTGTGTACCACCGAAAACACCCTGTTCGCATTACGGAGTTTGTTTTAGCGAAAGCTTTCGGCAAGAGAGAATGTGGATAGGGAGGAGGAGGGGGAAGGCGGTGGAAAAAGTCGCTGAAAGGTAGTTCATGTAAAAAACATGGCGTAAAAGCTCAGGCGGTCGGTTGCTATTGGTCGCGGCTCCTTGCAGCTGACAGCATGGAGAACCAGGGAGTTTATAAAATATCTAGTAACGATTTAAAAACCTGATAAAAGCATAACTTACCACATCGACTGTAGAAAAGAAAAAAACGTACACATCATTTTTTTCAAAATAACTTTATTCAATAATCACAACGCATAAAAGTTAATACACGTTCTATCAAAAGGTTGTAAGCTGCATATGCCAAATTAGATATAAATCTTAACACACTACTTAAGACTTCTGAATTTGTACAATTTAATCTTAAACGTAGGACTGAGTACATGGCTCATTTTGATGAAAAATCTATCAAAACAATCAAATTCTAGATTTCAGTATTCTCCACATTGGAGCTGATAACTTTGCATTGTGTAGATTTAATTGCTCTACTTTTGAAGCGAATGGGAGAAAAACATTTAATTTCTATTTAGACGGATTTTTATGCTGCTAAAAGTTTCAAATTTGTTTTTTTTTCCGGTAGATATGTAAATATATAATACAATCTTTGTTTTACATAGGTTTTTTTTAGATAAATCTCCATACGCTTTGAGAGATTTAAGAGTGTTGGAAGAAGGGGTAAATACATAGGTAACGTCCTTTCCTTTTTTACAATTGATATGTATATTGAGGCACGCTGAACTTTAATAGCAAAGTCACGTAAATAAAAATACCAGAGATGTGGCGGCAATTTATGAAAGTGAAATACATTATAAAAAGTTGACATTGACATTATAGCTCGTGGGCTTATATCTTGTATCTGCATTTGTCACAGATGTTCAATAGTTGGCCAGTAATCAATGCTTGTAATAAAACATTCCGTTATTATAAATTGTTGAGATAAATACGCTTCACTTTATATTAGGTTATATGGTTATAATATAATATTATTATAGAATAGGTTATTCTTTAAAAATAACGTAGATATCAATAATTGTTTTTTATCAGTATTTTTTTTTTGCTTGTAATTTTTAAGTAAAAATATTTTTTATTAATTTCTTAACATTTTTCTCAACAATTTGACTGTAACTTTCGTAAGGTATTTTCGCTGTAATAGAGAAACATTGTGAAACAACGTGCAAAATAAATATCTACTTACCATTTCATAGAATCCAAAACTGTTCTTCAAAAGCATCCGTCAGTACAAATCTGTTATACAATGAATGTATCATTTGCTGAAAATTACATTGTATTATCGCCATAACGTTTCTTTCTAATATCACAATTTATTATTGTATGTAAAATTGGCAATAATTTATTTGAATGTGTACAATAAACTACCGATGAAATCACTTAAAATTAAAGTTTATTGATCACGTATTTATATTTTATTATATATCTTCACTGAAAGTGGAGTATATGGATGTAAGCGGTATTAATATAAACCCCCCAGAAAATGATATATATGATATTTTTCACCGTCAAGACTTATATTTACATTCATTGATGTATTAATTGTCAATAAGGAACGGATATAAAAAATTCTACCAATAAAAATTAAATAAATAGGGAAAGTTACGTATCTTGTGAATCCGGTAAACGTGAATGTGATGCTCGCTACTGAGAATTTTCTGATAATCAACCTTCGTAAAAAAAAAATTCTCAAAACTTACTTAATTATCAAAAAAGTGAAATGAATAAATTGTAGTCAAACAACTGAATTGAATCATTTACCGATTATTAATCAAAACGTAAATACTAATTCAAAGTATTATGAAACCTGTAAAAAAAATCACAAGCTTATTTATTAGAACAGCAATATAATAAGCATTTTGAACGCCAAAAAATGACATACTGCCGAAAGGATTTTTTAAATGTTAAAATAATTAAAAGAAAATTTTCTTTGTATTACATCATAATAAAACATGACTAATAAGCTATAATTGGGATATATATATATATATTACAATATAAT